>VZTV01087784.1:0-37744 GCA_013400875.1 Anhinga rufa | reverse complement strand
GGGGGGCAGAAAATGGCAGCGCCTCCCACATACCCCCACCCCCACCCGGCCTGGGGCCGCCACCGAGCCGCGGGGGGGTCCCGGGGCTGCGCTTGGCCGGGGCTCCCCGGCGGGCTGGGAACGGGCACCCACCGGGATACGCGGCTCCCGGGGGCGGGGGGGGGGGCGGCGGAGCCCCCGTCACCCCCAGACCGCCGGCCAAACTCCTGACAAGTATAAGCAGCCCTTTGTTTTCCTTTTTTATTTGCAAATAAGCACTGAAGGTCATCGGAGCCCCGGCGGTGACAGGCGGAGGAACGCGGGGCAGAGTCCCTCGTAGCCTGCAGGTTTTCCAGCATAAAGGGCTTTCTGGGCTCCCCCGGTGCCACCCCGAGCCCCCGCCGGGCTCTTGCACGGCTCTCGCCGTCGGAGCGGTGCTGCAGCTAAAGTTGCTGGAGCTAGGCCTTCCTTCGCTAGCACGAGTGACCTTGAAATACCACTGCTCCGAGTTTTGAGAATGAAGGACAAAGTTTGTTTATGGCACTTTGCGCTGGAAAAAAAAAAAAAAAGAGAGAATCAAAGTTGAAAAATGAAGCTGCTCCCGATGGCCGAGGGCATCGAGGACACAGAGAATAGTTTGTAGATTAGAATTAAAGTTAGTTTTTTAGCGAGGACTCAAACCACATTGCAGACATTCCTTCTCCTCCGCTCCTACCAAGAGATGCTAAATGTTGCTATTGCCGTCCTTGCCTTCTCGGCGACGAACTGGGTGACGCGGCTCGCGTGTCCTCAGTCCTGCTCTTACCCTTTTTATTATTTTTTTTTCCTGATTACTAATTGTCAACCTTAAAAATACTGTTTTGACAATCAGAGGTAATTACATTGTGCAACTTATTTTTGTAGGGATGTTAGCGGAGTGGCCCCTGCACGCGAACCTGACCTGCACGCGGGTGTCAGCTGCTAACAAAGGACCGCGTCTTGGGGTCGCGCTCCAACCTGGATGGTCTTTGAATTGTTACAGCCCTCCAGTATTATTCCGGGTGTTTTTAATTGAAATTAGGACTGGTGAATGGCATCACCTTGTCTCGGGGAAAGCGTTTTCAACTTTCTGTGGCCTCTGGCACGTCATACTAGTTGCAATCCGAGAAGGGGGCAGAATGAGAAACATCACCGTAAGTCATCTATTACTAATGGTGGCTGCGCCGGTATGTTAGTGGAATAGCAGTAACTTCTGTAGCGGGCTGTCAGCCAGAATCGAGAGATTTACTCTGAGTGTGAAGGTCATTGTTAGCATCTTTAAGCAAAAATGAGACACTTTAAGATTATTATTTTTTTTTGCCACAAGATTAGGATGCTTTCAGCTGCTACCTGCTTTTGAGGGGTGCCAGAAGGCGAGAGAATCTGTGGCTGCTGTAAGATGAAATAAGAAATCCTGCAGAGATCTTCATTACACCCAGTGTTTATCATATTTCATTGCTTAAGCTTGCAGGAGGCTGTAGCTGCATAAGAGTAAGTGCTGCTTGATCTTTCTAGGTCAAGAGCAGCAGGAAAAACCTAAAGCTTTTGGTACTACTGTAAAGGGATTTATTAACATATTATACCAGTTCCTGACTCTTTCTTGCAGCGCTGTAAGGGGAAGGAAGGTCCTCGGGTCCCATTTTATGCTGTTAGTTGTGTCCTCTGTGCCCCGAAGGCCGCCTGGGCTTTCCTAGTAGTTTTACCTGCTGGAAACGCAGGTTCAGAAAACAGGCTCACGTTTTTGGTTAAGGGACTTTTCCGTGCTCGTTTCTTGTACTAACTTAACTGGCAGTGCAAATGGTGAAGGCTTAAAGGCTAAGTTTATTGTGGGAAATTGCTGTCCCTGGGCTGAGCACCATGGTGGCTGGGGGGAGGAGGAGGAGGATGCCCGCAGGAGGTCACCTTTCAAGCCAGTGTATTTGGGTTTGGTTGTTGGGTTTTGGGGTTGTTTTTGTTTTTTGTTTTTTGTTAATCAGACTAGTATCTTGCATTTATACAATGTAGTGTGACATCTGCATTTTAATAGTGTGGGCACATGAAGCAGTTTCTTAATTTCAGGGCTTAGTGATCTGCCCGTGTTGTAAGTGAATTAAATTTGTATGGTTGCTAACTTAAACTCTTTAATTATTATGTTTTGATAAAGAAGACGGTTTACCTTATGTTTCAGAGAGTCAAAAAATGTCGTGACTGTTACAAGGGGCACTGACAGCAAGATCAAACTTCGGGATACCTGCCAAAGCTTCCCAGGAGTTACAGGAAGTTTTCTTTGGTTTGTGCTCAAAAACTTAAGATTTTCAACATGCTGAGAGCTTACTGGGGGGACTTTCTTCCGCTGTCTATTTATAACTTGTTCTGCTATTTGGTCACTTCCTGATAAATCAAAACGGGTCACTTTCAGTTGTCTTTTTTCATTCAGTGAAGGTGACCCAGAAGGGTTTAGATTTGCATCTTTGTAATACAGGATTATTTTTTATATATATATAAAAAATAAAAAGAGAGAAAGGCTTGATTAGACCATCCTGTCTGCCTGTTGAGCAGTACAGGTTGTGCTGCATTTAAGTGAGATCTGCTGATCTCAGGAGGCAAAAGGCTTATGCTTGGTTCTATGAAAATAATTATTTTTAACTTTTGCAAGATGCCATTTGATAATTTAACTTACAGGAGTTGGTAAAGAAAGTAATAGGAACATTGAATATTAGAATAATCCCTGTAGAAAAATAACCCTGCAGCAGTACATTTAGGTGACTTTTCTACCCAGAATGACCACGTTCGCAGAAGACATGACCAGTTATAGAGTGGTACAGCCTTTCACTCTGCTTTAAAACCATCACAAGTGCCTGCGAAGAACTTACGTTTGTCATTCACCGTTTTTTAGGTTGTGTCTGTTTGCTGTCCTGCTGTGGTTTGAGTCAGTCCTTCTGCCTTCCCCTCTTCCCCCTCTAGCAGCACGGTGGTGGCTGAGCCTAAAAGCGCAGCAGAAGAGCAAAGAAACGTGCAATGCTTAAGGTTGTGTTAAAATTAAGCTTAACTTTGCCCTAAATGTGCTGCAGCATCTGTGTGCTAGCGCAGGATCATATGACGGCTGTCTGCTCCAGCTGCTGCCTGGGTCCCGGTGCAGCCAGGAGGTTAATAGCAAGCACCCAATTTAGCTTTTTCAGCCAGTTAAATTGTGTGGCTGTCAGAAGGATAAGAAAATGTGAGGGCACTCATAGGACTTTATATATAGAAACTCTTAATTTAATGCAGACTTATTTATAAATAATTCAAAATATTAAGGAGTAACATTAAAAAAAATAATACTAATTCCCCAGGCTGAATGTCCGTTTAATCCCTGCGGTCTGAACAGGCGTCGTGCTTGTGCTCCAGAGCAGTAAACCTGTATGATGCAGGATCAGAGCTTCCTCTGCCTAAAATGCAAAGTAAGAGAATAAGGCAAAGCAACCCAAATGCTGCTCAGGCCCCTCTCGCTTCTGTGAGCTGTTGGGGACAGCGGTCCGAGGTGCTCCCTGCGATGGGTGCCTGGGTGTTGAACTATCATGGGATTTTGGAGTATTTTGAAGCACTTCCTGAATAAATTGAGCCTGTCACTTAGTCAACACTGGTGGTGCCAAAACAGTGCCTGTGGGCCTGAGAATATTTTCGTCTGATTTCATCTTTGACTTACATTAATATACTATATACTGCGTGTATTGTCACATACCCTGAATGTATACGAGTAATTCGGTTTTGGGAGTACCTGATGTCACTACAGTTGTGAAATTTCATTCCCATATGGTACGAGTCGGGGTGAAATGCCTCCTGCCCTGAGAGCAAGGCACTGCTGAATGTTTCTCACTAGATTATTTTTTTTCCCCCCTCTAAAAGTGCAAGCACACAACTGTTCAAGACTGAGACCCTGGAATTTTGTTAAGGTGTGTTTGGTATGGCTTTTTTTTTTTCTTGTTACCCTCATTAAGGCTGCTGTTAACGGGAAGCGAGTAAGATGCACGTATGGCAGGACTGGGAAATACATCGTGAGGCGTGTAGCTTGTAGTTTCTTTTAAATTTATAAAATTGCGATACGTAACATCAATTTTAGGCTGGGTTGGTTGAGATCAAAGTTTGGAAGGTGAATTACACGATACGCAGTGCTGTTTTGGTATGTGCCAACTGTTTCATCGTGTGAAGTAGACTTGACTAACTTGAACACACTTTACTTAAAAGAGCTTTTCCATTTCTGCTGGGTGTTTAATTTAGGAGCTGGAGAGGCAGCACGATTCATCTTAGACACTTGTTGTTATTTGCCTGGGAATTTTCTTCCTCTACTTCTTACTCTGTGTGCTCGCCTGCCAAAATCGCACTGCAAAGAGCCACTGTTTAATAATGTTTAACTGTTGAAACACCAAATATCAAGTGCGACCCTTGTGCTCTCTCCTTCAAAGAAGAAAGGAAAGTAAAATAACCAGTACAAACAACAATTCAGATTATTTTGTTTGCTTTACCTTTTTGAAAAAATTAGCCCTGTGCTGCCTTTTTTTTTTTTCCTGTGGTCTTCTAATATTTGCAGCCTCATTTTTGACTTGGCGCCGCACTGCAGGGAGGTCAGTTCTCTATTCTGCAGCGTGGTTCCTGGTGCCGTGCCGTGCTTCTGGGTTTCTGAACCGGCCTCTAGCGTATTTATGCGCGGTCCCAAGACCCTGCCCGGCCTTGAATAAGGCCTGTGCGTATCGTCAGTCCTCCTGTGCACAAACTAATGTGGACTGCTACTAGACAGGGAACTTCTAACAGTGCTGTTAGGTACAGAAACTCAATGCTTCTGTAAAAGTAGGCACTATTCCTCGTTGGTTTGGGTTTTTTTCTCCCGAAGGAGTAAAGCCAACTGACAGTCGCCTGCCTGAGGCTGCAGCGTAGCATCGCACTAGCAATCGCCTTTAACTGCTAGGTCACGCTGTCTTCTGTATTAAGGTACAAACTCGGCACGGTTTCTCCGGGTGCTTGTGTGTGCATTCAGTAAAATGCCTTTGCTGCGCGTTGTCTGTGCTGTAGGACATTCCCTTGTCTTGCGCAACTGAAGCGGCTTTGGAGACTCGGCTCTTGTTCCTGCCGAGCGTGTAGCACATGCCTTCCCGCAAGGCTATTCCCAGCTCAGTGCCCGGTGAAACATACTGGCTTGCTTGCAGTTGTATGCAGCCCTCTGCAAGATCAGGGCTGTAATTTCATAGCAAACACAGTATCAGGAAGGTTATCTGGCCAATTTCTGCTTTGCATGAATGAAGTTGGGGTGGTTACTCTGGCCCTGCCACCTCCCCTCTGGAGGAGCCGGGATCAGCTCTCCCTGCTGAGCGGCAGCTCTTACCCCAGCCTGCCGAAACCCAGCTGCCAAGCGTCTGGGGATGGGAGAAGGGAGGAGCAGAATTCCTGCCGTAGGTACTGGGGTGGAGAGGGGGAGAGTAGGAGGCATCTCTGTGTGCGTGATCCAGCAAAAACAGGGATTGCAATGCTCTTAGCAGCAGATCAGCGATGGGAGTGGTGCAAAGCAGATTTGGCCCTGCTAGCTGCTGAAACCAAACTTCGCTGGTTTAACGAGTCGCCTGTTGTTGGAAGCGGTAATCGAGATCCCGCTCTCTGACTTCGCAGCGTAAATCAAATGCCGTACCTCGCATGAATGAAAACAGAAGTAATGCATTAGAGGTATTAAGGAGCTAATGTTCAAACGGTGCTTTGAAGATAGAATAATCTACTGCTAAATATTCATACAAGAAAGGGCTCAAAGGCACCTGAAGAGGTCATCTTGTTTATTTTTTCTGCCCTAAGGCAAGATCAGCTCAACTTAAACGCCGTTTTGCAGCCTTCTCTTAAAAATCTTTAGCAATAAGTATTCAATGTCCTCCGCAGGTAATTTAGTGCAGCGTTCAACTAGCCTGACTATTACATTCAATTTTAATTTTATTGAACCAGAGAAGTCTGCAAATACGCACCTTATCCAACAGCCCGGAATGATTCTCCCATCAGCCGAAATCAACCACTTATGGTGTCGGCTATATGCTTAGAGGATTGTCTGTATGTAATACCGCAAGAGGGAATGGATAAAAATAAAACTGAAGAATTGCAAAAGTTTCTTATAATAGCACGTTGGAAGGAAGCGCTTGTGTTTTGAATTACACTGGTTTTACTGAAAGCCTCTTGAAATTGTTTTTTAAAAGTTGAAAGGTTATGTTTTCATCAAGAGCAGAACTTCAGACTTTCCCAAGTTTGTGGTCGTCACCTTTTTCCACTACTTGAAAGGCTGCCTTAGATCTTATAGCACTGTTTTATAGAAATTGGAAAGAGTTCCCATACCTTTTGGATAAATAACTTTAGTATTAAACTTGAAGTCTAAGACTTATGATTTTGGCCTATGGTTTAGCTATAACTTTATTCATAATTTGTTGCCTGTACATAATGTTAGAAGTTTTTATGCTTTAATAATAACAGCATCATTACTGCTGTGATGTGCCGAAATAATTATGCTGTATATGTAGTGCTATGGATTATATAGTCAATTATGTTTCATCTTTAAAGTGTTCCCGCTTCCTTTTTATTATGAGTATTGGGTTTTGTTCAAAGCCGATCTTGTGTCCAAGAAAACATAATATAAATCTCTTTAAATGTGGTGTTCCCCCTCCTCCTCCTCCCGGCACTTGTTCGGTAATGGCTTACAGGCAAAGCCTTTTCTGTCTGCTCTTGTTGGCATACCAAAACTGGAAAGGAGTCTCAACGGGATGTGTACATTGAAGTGACTCCTTTCCAAAGGCATTTGGCACACGTAGCGATGGCAGCACATGCCAGCCTGGCTCTTTCCAAGCCCCGTTCCCATTCACTGGTTTTTCCTCATGGAATTGTTCAAAACATCAAGAGCCAAAGGCTCGTGTGTCGTAACCCCAATCCTTGCGTGCTACGGCTTGTGTCTTTCCTTTTGCTTCGGCAGGGATAGGCACAAATCTGAGTGGTTCTTCCATCTTCCATTGTGCCACGCTGTGGCAGCTTCTTATTTTTGTAGACCTCTATAGCACTATTTCAAACATGGTTTGTTCGGCTTTTGCCACTGGTGGCGGCTACTTATTCTTCATCGGGTCAGAAACATGCCGTGGATTGGGGTTTGTGTACGGTTTTGATGGGGCTTGTAACTGGGGTGCCTCATTTCATAGCTAGGAAACCTTCTGTGGAGGATGATCCACTAGTTGTGTGCCCATCTAAGCTTGTGTCCCCGGCGGCCATGTGGAGACCTTCTTCACGTGCTCTCTTGTTGCTGTGTCAGGAGCCAGGTGAGTTCCCCTGGCAAGGCTGAATAGCTCGTACCCCTGTCCTGATCAAAGCTAGAGCTGTGGTGAACAGCAGGTGCAGAAAACGGGTACAACACGAAGTCCGTGGCACTGGTTCGGAAGAAATGTCTGTCTGCAGTGCCAGCTCTACTGCCGGCATGACTCAACTCTCTGAATTGCATTATTGGTTTAAAAATTGTACACAGTTGAGCAGGCAAGGCCCGAATATTAAGGTAGAAGAAGAAACCGTTGATCTCAAACACAGTTAAGAACTATTTTTACACCACTGCTGCCACCCCCAAAGCAAGTAAAAGTAATTCTTGGCTGTGGTTCTGACACCTTTGTATTTCCAGCCATGCTGTGCACTTGTGCCGCTTGGCCTTCGCCTAGCAAATGTGTAGCTTGGAACTGTAATTGAAATAAATTTGATGTTATTTCATGAAAGGAGACTCGACTGAAAATATATATGTTTACTTGAGTAGATCTTGAAGGAGAGAAAATGTACAGTGAATCAAAGCATGACATTTCTGTGGAAGCAATTTGAGACCGTTAACATGACTGCTCAAAGGTTTGTTTTAAAATAAGACGGCATAGGGCATCATGTCACTCAAACAGGTCTGCAGCACGGAGACAACCTTGCAGTATGGTTTCAACCGTCACGATTGCTGCTGAGGCCGAAGATTGCGGACCTAGCCCATTTCAAACTCGCTGTATATTCTGCATTTGATATTCTGCCGCTCCCTCGAGACAGTACTGCAAATTGCTCTAATTGACGTAAAGAGAGCAGCATCTCGCAAAGGGCGCTGGTACGGGGCTTTCTCTCATACAGCGAAGACTCCTCCTTTGCTCACGTTAAAGAAATGTGTTACTAAATTCATATAACACCGTATTTATTCTTCTTGTGAAACTAGTTCTAGGTTGCTAGATTGTTCCTTCTGATTCTGGCAGGATCAGGTGTCTGGCGCTTATTGCTACACAGAGCTCATTCTTTAGATATGCAAGTGCGGCTCTGCACATTTTACTTTTAAATCAAAGGACAGGCTCCCAAAACAGAACGCCTCAGTGTTGAGAGTTAGTGCATCAGACTGGAAGTATCACAGAATTAGTATTTGCAGGATTGGTATTTACTCTAAATACTCACTTTTCAGCTCTATGGATCTATTTTTAATTCTTCAGGCTTTCAGGGTTTTTGCTAGGTGCTGTGGCATTGGTTTTTATTCTTTGCTAGTAAAGATGGTATATTTTTTTTTTAAAAAGAGGAACTGCATTGCTTGTTTTCTCCTTTCCTGTAACACTACTTCCTAATAATTAGCTTGCAAGTTTCATGGGATAGTGGATGTTGTAAAATCAACAGCATCTTAAGAAGGGGGTGGGGGGGCTTCTAAACCCTGTCTGTGGAGTGTTAAATCTGTGTTTGTACGGTGGTAGAATCTGGTGGGGACGTTTGTTTTTGTAGTGGCAGTTTTCAGAAATATTTGTGCGTTATCCTTATTTGTAGCTATAACCTGAGGATGTCGAGGCAAAACGTTTGCCTGAGCTTCTGTCTAATTTCTTCTTAGCCTCCATCTTGCTTCGGATTTAGCTGTCTTTTTAAGGCGTTTGGATGGGATATACTTCTACTGCCGGGCAATACAACGCTGTGTAAAACGGGCTCTTTCCCATAACATAAGTCATGGGAATGTGATGGTACAACATGCAAAGAACCCGATATTNGGGAGGTTGTCCTCCGGTTCCTATTCCCAAGCTCGCTTGGCGAGCGGCACCAGCGATGCCCGGCAATGTCCCGTGGCTGTGGTGGGCAGCTCCTGCTCCGCTGGCTCTGGTGGGCTGTTCCTGGCTGTTGGTTTTCCAGCTGAAGAGCTCTGGGTACCTGCTCCAGGAGGAATTGCAAGATCACAGATCTTGGGTTTATTTGTGATTGTACTGTAGCTTGTGTTTTCAATAGTAGGTTCTTGCTCAAGCATGCAGATTGTAGGCATCCAGGGTGAGACAGCTTTATTTGACTGCTTCCCCCTTCCCACGGAGTTTAAGAAAGAGCACAAACACTCATCTGTTTAAAAAAAAAAACCCAACAACAACAAAAAAGCCAACCACAGACCCTAGAGGTGTCTTCGTGCTTGCTTTGTGCTCTCATGAAGTGAAGCTCCTAAGTGTTTGTCAGCTGCCACAGGATTTTGTAAGTTTAATGTTTGTAAAAGGTGTTCTGCTCCGGTGAGCAGAAAAGCTCTAATTGCAAAGTGTTGATGTCCTGGATCTTGAGATGTGCTTGCTAATCTGCTCTGTAATCACCTCCGGGCATTTTATGCGGAGGCCTCAGCTTTTTGGCCTTCAGTTTCTTTTTCCTTAGACTGGAGACAAAATGTTTGCCTCGTGAAGCATATTCCAGGAGGAACTGCGTGGACTGGATGGGCTGTTGCGAAGCAGGTGTATCCCAGTCTCTCCTGTTCTTACACCCTTATTTCTTGCTGTGAGTGTGGTTTTCGGGGGGGGGTTGGTTGGTTGTTTGCTGCTATGTAATTCAGTAATGCGTCCCTGTTGTGAGTTTTGTGTGTGTGAACCTCCTCATCCAGATTCTTCTGCCAGAGCATCTCTCCGTAGCATCTCTGCATCACCTGATGTTTAGGTTGCAGGCTCCTGGGACTCACGCTGGCAGCTCAGCTCATCCGAGGTCAGCGCAGCACCTCGCCAGTTTGCTTTGATGCAGCATCAGGCACACCGGTGAGATGACAGCTTTTGTGGAGTGTTGTACAGGGCAGAAGCGTGTCGAGCTTGCAAGCTGCTTGCCCAGCTTCTGTATGGAGATACAGCGTTGCTAGAATCGGCGAGCTCTCTCTGGTTGTGGTTACGCTTCGTGGCAACCAGGTGACACGGGAGATGGACTTTAACTTCTGTTATTTGGCAACAAGCTGGTGTCAGAGTAGCCAGTTTACTCTTAAAAACTTCTGAGAGACCATCCCCTGCACTGTGTGAGCACAATGCGGGGAGCATGGGGATCCTCAGAGCGCCTCTGCCCTTCTCTATGGGGTTGTGGAGGAAATCTTTAGAGGAGGAAAGATGATAACAAAGCTCTAAAATTTCCCTGCAAACTGCATGTCGAAAAAGACAAACAGGTTTAGACACCAATACTATGGAATCTGAGGAACTGCCTCCCTGCTAGCTTTGGTGGGTTTATCTTCCTCTGTGTGCTTTGGGGTTTTTTTTGTTGTTTTTTTTTTGTTGTTGTTGTTGGCACTAATCCTGATATGAGGCATTCTCAAAAGAAGAGAACACAGCTTCCCCTTGGGTGAGGGAACTTACCTAATTGCACAGGAATGGCTTCATTAGAAAAGCTTGTCTCTCCCAGCCAACGCTGTACGTTGGTGTGACCGTTTGGGTTTTTCTCTTTTCCTTACAGTCCTCTAATGCTTGCAAGCCCCTTCAATGCCTCTTCTGTATCTATATTTCAGTAGGAAGAAACTGCTGTAGTAACGTTCTGAGTAGTTCTAACCTGCTTAGGCTTTTATTTTGGAGTGTATAGTGATTTCATTCTGTACGTTTTTCAGAAAACCAGCCTCTTGGTGACTCTGCTCTTACTCAGTTTCCTAACAATTATCCCAAGCAGTCACTTAAAGTACAGCTGTCCCTTGGGTCGGGCGTCGGGCTGTTCCTTTTGCATTCTGAAGCCAGTCCTATGTTTACCTTGAAGACAGGAATTTTTTTGTAGTCATCAACAGGACTTTTAACGTTTTAGATGACTGGAGTAAACAATTTCTACCTCTTCCTGAAATTTGGATGAATATCACAGAGGCATATGTTTAATGCAAGAAATTTTGCGTGTGGTAGGAGTAAAGCAGTGGTGGTCGTTGCTCCTTTAGCTTTTTTCTTTTTTTTTTTTCTTAACCTGTTTTTTCTTTTAGGGTTATGGAGAGCATTATATTCCAGTACAGCATTTAAGTGGGTTGAATGCAAGTAATTTGTATTTTTAAATAAAGCCTTGAAAAGTGATTTGGCTTGTCTTCAAGATGAATTACATCTCCAGTTGCAGAAAAGTCCCCATTTAGCGTTCGTGTTGAAATATTGCCAGTACAGAGCAGATTTCAAGGATTAGCTTTTATTTATGTGCCTAAACTATTTTTTTCTAGGTTTGACAATGCCGATCAAGGACGGGAGAATCAAAAGCCAATTCAAGACTCTCATTAGAATATTTATGTCCTTGTATTTTCTTATAAATACTTGAAATATCTTAGTTTGTAGGCGGATAGTATTATAATGCAAATAGTAGTTGAAGAGTCATCAAGTAACTTGTCAGTCGCTTATTTCCATAGGTTCCTTACCTGGAGTTCTTCCTGTCTTGAACTCTTGCTTTGAGACTGAAAATGCGATCTTCTGACCTCCTCTTTGTCATCCCCTGTCAAAAATCCCCTTCGGCTCTTCCCACACCTCCCGTGTCCCCCTCTTGAGGTTGATGAAAGAAAAATACGGCTGTTCACAGAGTCTGCCTTGGAAAGCGTAGGCTGCGGGAGGTGACGAGCGAACGTTCATCTCTTTGATCTGTTAGTAAGATTTTTACGGATCGGCGTCGCTTTGGAATGGTAGATGTTAAAGGTACTGGCAACCGGCCGCTGCTTCCCATCGGTATTGCGGTGTGTTGCACGGTGTTATGCACTTCCCTTCAGCTTGAGGAGGGACTGAAATAAACCTTTACGTGGCAGATCAAAAGCGAGCGGGGATTGTACCCGTCTGTCGGAGCTAAATCAACTCTTGTGTCTTTTTCCATTGCATGGCGACACGCAAATATCTGTGTGTATCTTGAGATCTTTCCCTATAGAAAATGTAACACCCTTCCTCTCTTGCTCTAAGCTGAGAGACACAGAGACTTATTGTTTGTACGTGGTGCGTGCGTGTCATTCATGGAAACTTCAAAGCTGCTCTGGGTGACCCCGGGAGCGTTTAGCGTCAGTAACTCGCTGGCATCCTCTGCTTTGCTCACTCGAGAAGCAAGCGGTGACTCTTCTGGCGTTCACCAAGATGCTTTCAGTGCATGGGAAGCACCGAGTCCCGTCCTGCCGGGTTGTGTCTCGGCAGGCCCTACGTGTGCGTGTGCTCTTGGCACGTCTCCCTCGTCCTTCCAGGCCGCGATCCCTGTTGGGAATCCTGCCGGAGCCACGCATTCCTGTCGCACAGAAGAAGCCAGCAAGGTTGGTCTTGGTGTTCAAGGGATTCCCAAGTTGTGCATCTGACTTCATTTTAATATTAACTAGAGCTGTCTTCAGAGTCCCTCGTCAAAAAGGCAGGACTTGATGTAGGAGTTTATGGGGGAAAAAGAATTGTGTCAGCTGGAACGTGAAGCGTGCCTGGACAGTGCCATGCGGGCTGGCACCGTCTGGGTCACCCGAGGATGAGGTTGATCGATGCTGCGTGTCCTGACCTCTTCACTGCGGTGAAGCAGGGTTGTAGGGGAAAGACTGAACCCAGCTATTGTCCCTTTGTTTTCTCCATATAAATTCTGGATGACTACTGGTACATACCGCAAATAAAACCGTTTGCAAAGATACAAGCCTTACTGAATGCACAGGCAACGTCCAGTATAAATTTAATAATAGCTAGATTTGCTTAACATCCTGCAGTGGCAGAATACTAAATGACAGGCGTGGGGCTCTTTAAAAATGGTTTCAATTAAAAGATTTGAATTTTAAATCTTACTTTGTGCTTTTGACATTCTGCGTTGCACAGACTGTTAATTTCTCCTGTTGATTATACCCAAGGAGAAGAGGTATTTTAAAATGAGTGTAAAGCCACAAAAACTGACGCCTTTCAAATAGGCACAGAAGCAACTGTTTCATTATACTTTTTGAAAACAATACCGGGCTGACATTGACATTCTGGTTTCAACTTGAAGGGGGTTTGCTGCCATAACCTGCACTGTTGTTGGCTGGAACAAGCAAGGGGAAAAAATGGTTTTATAATAGATGCATACTGGAATGTGAGCTGTGACTGGTCATCAGTTACGTTTGGAACCGCTTGTGAAAAGGCAGAGCTCTAATAGGGGAATAAGGAGGCTGGTTTTGCTTTCAATTTATTTTTTTTATGTTCTTTTTCATTCTTTGGAGAAATAAATAAAACATTAAGAAACAATTCCAGAGGCTGTTAGTATCTCTACCATTGTTGCTGTGAGACCCAAACTGGCATATCTTATTTTGACAGTCTTCCAGAGCGATTAGCCAGGCTGGCCCCTTCCTGTATTCCTGGGACTTCGAGGGAATCTCTGGGAGCCTTTGACTCTGCCTCCTTCCCTCGTTCCTAATGCTCGTGTTTGTTTCTCCCAGCTACCAGAATGTCCACAGACGGTGGCTTTGGCACAGCTAGCAACAGTGATGCCCAGCAAAGCCTCCAGTCTTTCTGGCCACGAGTCATGGAGGAGATACGCAATCTCACAGTGGTGAGTGTCCTCATCGGTTGTGTTATTTCTGAAAAACTGGCAGTGAAAAGCACCTGGTAATGTCTGGTAGCAAGATAAACCTCAGCTTGAACATATTCCTGCTGCTTACGGGATCCAGCACGCTTGGCTATTTACACACTGCGAGGTGCCCCAAAGAGCTGGTAAATAATCATTCAGCCAGGCTTTGACTATTGGGTACAACTGCCAGAACTTGAGATCTAGATTGGATGCGGCTGATTCATAGCACAATGAGATGTAATAGTCATACCTTCAGCTCCTTCTGGATTAAACAAGAAGACAAAGTTGATTCCAAGGTTCTTTTAACAGACTAAATGATGACCGTGGGTGCTTTCTAGAGAATTGCAGAGGAATTGCCTTCTGTTTGGGGGGAAAAGGAATTGATTTCGAAATAGCCACAGGTATACGTGTAGCTGCCATAAGCTGTTTTAGCCAACGGAAGAGTGAGGGATTTGAGAATATACCTCACGTTGCACTTCATGGGCTGTTTAACTACTGTTCAAGTTCTGTAACATAAAACGCGTGACCAGCACGTGGGGAACCCTTACCCGCACCAAAGGACAGACCACATCAGTACACCCTGGGAGACACTACTGTTCAGAGCGCTGCTCTTAGCCTTTCCCGCCCCCTTCGTGAATCCAAACACCTGGCTCTTGGCAGACGGTTACAATTTTTGTGAATGAAATTTTGGGTTTAGACTTTTGTGTACAACTATTATGTCCTCTTTCAGAACAGTCTCCTTTGGCAAGCCTGAAGTTTTGAAAAACACTTGAATACCAAGCGCATCGTTATCACATGCTTTATTAATTTAAAGACCTTTGATTAAAAAAATCATGCGTAGACTGAGAATAAGAATTGGACTAAGTAGCTTCTATTTTTTCCCGTCCCCAAAAGAGATGTGCCTGAGAACAAGGGCATATAATAAAAATGACTTTTCAAGAGAGATTGATAGATTAGTGTGATACAGTGGTCCTGAAAGCACACTCCTGTGCTTTTAATGTAACTGAAAACAAAAGAACTCCAGTCAAAGACGGGCTGTTCAAAGTGAAAACCCCAATCCAGTATTCTGAAGATAAGCTTCTTTTTTCAGCCTGCGTGCAGATAGTTGATTAAAGAAACAGATGTAGAAATTTGTATGCATAACCAGAATTAATTACTTTCCTCTTTCAGCGCAGTGAATTCTTGTGTTCAAGAGCTGTAGTTTGTCTTCATCTCCACATGAAAGGGGTTTATTCTGCAGCTTAATTTTTAACTGTCGTGTGAATCTATTTATTGCATTGCAAGCTAGTAAGTCATTGAAAATTTAACTGAGGACAGCGAAGGGGAGTTGGAAAGGAAAACGCATAATTGCAAAACATTCCTATGCAGTTATGCCCTGCGCAATCAAATCCTGAAATTTATTGTGCACCTTATTGAAAGTGCTCCCATGGATGTGGACGTAAGTAAACTTAAAGCTCATCTGCATGTACTGCATAGCGGAGGTCAGAGCAGCTCTTTGATGGAAAGCCTGCTTTGGTTGCCTGCTTTTCGGGGCTATCTCTGCCTGGTTTTGTGTGTTTGCCATGTGCTGCCAGTAGCTAAAATTCAGGGGGAAAAACAAGGGAGCTGCTTTAGAAAAACAAACCAGAGCTCCCTGTTCTCTGCCCCATATAACGGAAAGGACTGCAGCCTAGTCTTGGGGAAATAGGAAACGGGACTAGGCTGAAACTTGCATTTCGGCTCCACAGTGAGTTAGAAGAGGCCTGTGAAAACATCGAGACCTAATTTGGAAAAAAGAAAAGATGAAGAATTGGTGTCTAAAGTTTGTTTTGCTGGGTAGTAGCCAGTAGTGGTCATGCTTCCCTTCACCATGGTACTTGCGTATTAATTTTGATTTATGTGACGTCTGCCTGTCTGCCTTAAAGGAATAAAGGAGCTCTGATTTTTTTGTAATTTCTCCTACTGTCTCTATTCTCTAAAGGTTTTAATAGCGTTGTACCTATGCATGCCTACTTGCGGTTCTGCTATTCATAGACGTTAATATACTTAAGACTGTTAAGAGTTTCACAAATTGAGAATTTCGTCCTTGTCTTTTCTTTGAGGCTTGCTCAAAGCTCACGAGGCTCTCTAAAAAGGAACTAGCTTTTTTATTTTTTAATTGAAAAAAACTTTTCTTAAAACCTTTGGGATATTTTTCCATGCCCTGGCAGCCCTTTAACTTGTTTACGTGGCGGTTACTGGCTGACAATGCCACCCTGAGCACACTGCGTGTTCAAGCACAGGTCCCAGCGCCGGCTGCTCTCTTCCCCATCGCCCAAAACCCTGCGTTCACCAGCGGGATGCGACAGCCCTCGACGCTCCTTGCAAGGTCACCCCTGCACCCCAAGTTACTTCTGATTTGCAGCATATGACTGGGAGCGCTACGTCCATGTTTCCAGAATGAGGGCACAGAATGTTTTTTTAATATATACACATATAAAATAATGTATGTAAATGTACATAACGTTTTTATATATAAATGCAATAACATGCCCCCTGCTGGAGTGCTGGCTGGACCACGCACAACCTCCATATTCTGCTTCAATAGAAAACAGCATTTTCAGCATTTTTTTCCCTCTTTTGTTTCACTAACATGCCTTGCAGTGCCTTCTTCCCTAGAGAAATGAGTTTCCTTTTATTTTCTATGACATTTGTGTTAAGAAGGGAACACTTTTTTTTTTTTTAGAAGCCCTTTATGGGTAGGGGTTCTGCATTCCCGATGCAATGGTATGTAGCCTCAGCCTTTCTCCCTTTTTAAGAGGCTCCTGGTAGAAACACACTGTGGATTTTCTTTTTTTTTTAATATATATATATAAAATTTTGTATAATTCCTCTTTCTATCTTCAGAGATGGGAGGCCACTGTTTGTAGTGCAGCTCAGCAGTTTCCCTAACCCCAAGAGCTCTCTGCAGAGAGGATCTCTCCCAGGGACACGGTGGTGCCTCCTCTCGTGCAGACAGTGGCTCGGTGGTGTCTCTGCTGCTGCTCCTGTTGGGTATGTGCTAACGCCGAGCGGAGCAGGATGAGCCAGTACGACGGCGCTCGCTCTCCGTCTCCAAAGCCATCACCACATCATTTTGAGTCAGCTGTTCTCTTTGCTCGAAAATAGTGAGAAATCCATCTAAAAACAGGAGTAGAGGAGATTATTTTTTTAAAACAAGATTCTTGCAAGGTTTTTAACACCAAAATTGGTGTCGGGCAACAGGGAAGTACAAATAAAGCAAAGAAGATTTCATCCTGTGGCCCCACATAGCTCTTGTTTGCCTTCGTTTTCTCTTGTGACTTTTTGTAAATTCCAATGGTTTCTGGGTCCCGAGACACCTAATTGAATTAGAAGCTTCAAATATAAATAGATGCAGAAATGTGTAACATTAGAAACATTCTGTTCTGCAGAATGACTTCAACTTTGAGGTGAAATAGTAGGTACAAGTGTCTGACAGAAGATTTAAGTAGAATTATATCAGTATAAAATACAGAAAAGCAGATGAGATTTCTTGGGCCTGAGGAGAAGCTGCCGCCATACCTTGAAGAAAATAAGTTATTCTTATAAATCTAATTTTAGCCAGTGTAGTTCTAGACAATACAGACTTGATTTAACATTTCTTATCTTACCTTTGTTTTCAGTTAAGTATCAGTAAAGAGTCTCTCAAATGTGAATCTCTCTGCAGAAAGACTTCAGAGTTCAAGAACTCCCTCTGGCTCGTATTAAGAAGATAATGAAACTAGATGAAGATGTGAAGGTACACTCATGGGTTCTTTTTTTTTCCTAAGCATTTATGATCCTTTTGGTGGATATTGTAGCTATAATTCCTTGCAATTCATTACTTCTTATTATCATTATTTAAGTTTAAAGCACATTTTGATAGTTGCCTTGAATGCAATATTAGCTGGCCTCGTATAATTAAACTGAGCTGGGAAAGCAAAATCATTTGGGATCTTTGCTGAAGACTTTTGCAGTTTTGCTTTCTTCTGGCAAATACCAGTCTACTGTATAATTCTGGATGTTTCCTGTTTTTTCTAGCGCTTAACAGTCTCTTCTCATGTTTCCTCCTTGTTTCTCTCAACTCTTCCTTTCACAGAGCTGTAGGGTGTTTAGTATGAAGGGTGATATCACTTAAACGTGTGCTATGCTGTTTCAAGTTTTATGGAAAAAATAAGTATTAATTTAGGTGGATAACATGGGTTTGATACCAGTATCTTTGCTGAACGCTTGACGTGTGACTGATGATAGCACGTGAATTGACTGATGAAAACTTGTGGACATAAAAGGAAGGAGAAAAGAGTCACCCGCAGAGTTTGACTCTTGCGCTGCTCCAGTCCTCCCTGGTTTTTAAGTTGGAAAACTGTCAGACGCTTAACTCCTAAGAGAGAAGAGAATGGCTTGCACTTTCTTCTTGTTTTTCTCAATGTGACGTTATCCTTCTGTTAGGACAACCTTTAACATTTAAATGAGATCCTGAAAAAGGTGTGTGCTGGCTCCCTATACAAGGGAGCTATTCATTTAGCCTGGAAAGGGAATGAACCCAGGTCCCAGTTCAGTATCTGAACCGGATGAGTGCCAGATTTTTGATGATGAAGGGGAAGAGGAGATTTTAGGGAAAGGCGGGAGGGGAAGTCTCTGACCTGCTTGGAACATTATTTAACAAGAAGACTCTAATAGGGAGTAAGCATTAATGCCAAGCCAGCTAATAATGAAACTGCTTAATTTGAGTAAAACTTGAGCTAGATACTTTTTAAGGAAAAGGAATTTGGTGAGGCAGAGTCTTTACTCAGGCCTCCAAACCTCCTTTGCAATTTCAGCATTCATTTCAAATTATATAAATGTTATAACTATAAAGTAAAGGCCGGGTTTTAAAATGAGCCCTCAACCTGTCCTCTTCGGTTTCCAAATCGTTTACGCACATGCCGGGGCACTGCCAGGAGAAGCTGCTGGTTGAGACCCTCTAGGTCGATGTGCACTGATGCCATTTGCTGGCCTACCATAATCCAGCACAACATGGAGCTGACATCTGATTAGTCATGGAGGAAACAGGCTTTTGAGACAAATTTTACATGCCAAATACTCTTAACACCGAGTTTAACTTGAGGCCGATTGCTCTTTGGACTGTCAGACCCATAGATATTCTAATATGGAAATTCCCCCATGGTCAGTGTTAGACAATGCAACCATTCAGGTTCCACTAACGTGATAAAGTTACTCTGACTGCCACTTTGCAGTACTAGAATACTAATGGTAAACTTTGCAATTAAATTTACAATTTTTATTTTTTTTTTTTAGATGATTAGTGCAGAAGCTCCCGTGTTGTTCGCCAAGGCAGCTCAGATATTCATAACAGAATTGACTTTGCGAGCATGGATACACACGGAAGATAACAAGCGCAGGACTCTGCAGGTAACGGAGCTGCTCCTACCTAGCCTTCAGCTGCTTCTTAAACTGTTTCCAACTCTTTGTTTCCATAATATGAGGCATGTTTTGTAGACAGTAACTTTAGTACCTGTGTTTATCACTACAAACCTGTGTACAAAGCACAGTGCGTAGTGTAACTGCGCGGCTGAAATCCTTTTTTCTTAATTTTTTTAAAAAACAAAGCAGCAGCTGTCAGCTAATTGTGACCTGCTTTAATGACTTGGGATAGCTGTAGCTGTTGAACTTCTAGCCGATTTCTTTTTCAGTAGTAGTTCTAATGTAAGCTTGTAGATGTTTGTGTTGATAAATGTGTAGAGAAAACAAAAATACTCTCCTTCAGAACAGATCAGTGTTTCTTCTGGATTGATGCCCCTCAATAATATTAACTTTTTAGTGGTTCAAGAGTAAACTGTTAACTCTTCAGGGTCTTTTTATGAGGGGAGAAGAAAAAATGGGCATTCACTTTTGGTCTTACGTGTTGACCAGAGCTGCTTGAAACTATAAAAACCATCGGTTCTGGCTCTCAGATCAGAGGTGAGAGATTTTGATACTGAGGACCATGTCAGCTCTCCTCTACTCTGGCACAGAGACTGCTGTAGTGGCAAGGAGGTGCGTCTGACTTCAGTCCAAAGCTGTCCTGTTGAATGGGTATCCAGCCACTGTATTGGGCTAATGCTACTTGCTTAACCCAGCTTTTAATGCAGTTACTGTGGGAAGGATGTATTTGATATATGTTCCATGAACAAGATGCTTCATAAGTACAAGTGCTGACTCAAGCATATCCTGTTAACAGTTTTCAAGCTTGGATGGATCCATTTATTTCAGAATCATACTTAAATCCTGATCCGAATGTGTAAGACCTTGAATTGACTCGGGTTTTATTTCTGACTGCCTTGCCTTCCACAGCAGCTGCCATCCTGGAACAGCTGCTCTCTGCATGGACAGTGCAGCTGGAGAAATGCAGTCTCTGCTTATCAAGTATTTGGGAAGAAAATTTCGAGTGGTGAGGTCTGAGTTATGGAAGTCTATTCCTGAGGAAATTGGATTGAACCCAATCCTCAGCATGGAGAATGAAATACGAGATGCATCTGTTCAGTAAAAGTTTTCTTCCTGGTGAAGATACTTTTATAATACGTGCTGCCTGCACAACAGAAGAAATGTCTCTCTTGCACTTTCTACATGATCACTGTTTGGCAATTAAATGCCAAGACACTAAAAGGTTTAGAAATGTCAACTAGCCTGAAATGAGAGAATTGATAGCCTTCTAAATTTTACCTACTCACTAGGCAGTGTAGGCATCTTTGTCTCAAATCTTGGTCACATATATGCTTTACAAATTTATCTTCAGCTAATGAGAATGAGACTTCTTAATAGCTTTTTAAGATGGCTTGCAAGAACTTTAAAATGACAGAGTACACTTTTTTCTTTTTTTTATTTCTTTAAAGAAATTCAGCTGCTTTATCTTTGGGGGTTGTTGCAAATACATTTAAGTGATGACTTACTGCTGGGTAACTGACCTAGTGCTATTCCTTGGATTTCTTTTTAAGGCAAGGTATAAAAGTAAAGTTATAAGCTGTTTTGAGAAGACACTTAGCTTGCCAGTTTTTCATAGAAGCTCGTTGGCTCTTGCACATCCTTTTTCTGATACATGTTTGGCCAGTTTGCTGAGTATATGTTTTAATCTTCATGCTTTCTTTTAACCATTTTCCCCTTCCACATGCTGAAGCTTGTTCTTCCAACATCTTCTGGGATTCCCCTGCCCTGAATAAGATCCTATGATACTTTATTTTTTCTTTAATCCCATCCCCAACTCTAGATTCTGCATATTTTGCTACTAGTACATGGAGCAGGCATCCTGGTCTTTCTGCAAAGCTTCTTTTCAGATATCTTTGGGATTTTAACATTTATTTTTTAGAAGAATTCCCCCTTTTTTTTTTAGTATGCTAAAAGGGTTATGGTGGTTGTTGTGAGCCCTCTGTAATGAATTAGAGCGGTACCATTGTGGAGAGCCCGATTAGGCCAGGTGGGTGAGTAGATGACTGTAAAAGCCCGAGTTTGATAAGCACCTTCTTATCGCACATCTTGGAGGCCTCACTCAGCACGAGACAGTGGTGTTGATGCTGAAATGGGGGGTCTCGCCACCTGGCTTGGGATCTTGACGACTCGGGATCTGGAGAAGACGCTCTCATTTGACTCAATTAAAAAGCTCTAGCTTTATTTATCCAGTGACAAAACGGACTTCTAAACCTGAAGAATGGTTTTCTCTTTTTGTTGTTATAGAGGAATGACATTGCCATGGCAATTACGAAGTTTGATCAATTTGACTTTCTTATCGATATTGTTCCAAGAGATGAACTGAAGCCTCCAAAGCGGCAGGTGAGACATAAAAATGATTGCCTTACTGTCTGTCCTTTCCTTGATGTGACTTCAGTCTCTGATTGACAGAGAGCTGACAAAAAAATGCAGAATCAGATTTAAAAATGAGCTTTGTGAGTGTCTCTTGCATGTTTATTTACAGTAGTTTTCAGGTTCTTTTTTTTTTTATGGCAATAGAGCTTGAGTGGGGATTTACAGAAGTCTGACCTGGGGATTTACTTAAGTGACAAAAACATTTCTAAATAGCTCTGATACCAAGTGTTGCCAGTGTTAAACGTTTAACTTGAAAAGGTGTGCCAAGTCTGCATCCTTTGGCTTGTGAAGGGAGGAACGGACTTCTTTGCTTAGAAGTGCCACCTCCTGCATCCTTTGGGGCAGTCACTGCTACTGTAAACATCCTTGACTGGAAGCTGTAAGGTGTTGGAGCTTTCAGTCGGATGTTTACAGCAGCAGGCTGCTGCGGTCCTCTGAGCACAAGGTCTTTGAAAGTTAACAGGTTTGTGTTTTACAAAGCACTTGTTGCCCTCCGTGTTTGAGACGGTGCTGAAAGTACAATGAGGTGGGGTTGAAGCCCAGTCTTGCTGCTTCAAATGCACAAAGAAACAGATCCAGCTCCTGGTAGACTAATTTATCTCCTTCACCTGAAAGCTTAGTCTTTTGCTGCTAAAAGTACCAGTTCAGTAATTGCTCATGTCTCTTACTCGTTACAAGTTGCCTCGTAGTTAAAATGGCTGGGCTACCGTCAGTACACCCCTTGTAGGGAACAGCTCCGTTCAGACGGTGCTGCACCTTGTTCAGCCACTCGTTGCCCAGGACTCAACTGGAGCAATTTCTTCTCTGAACAGTAAATTTCAGTAGTTCATAGCAATTCCTTCAACTGGTTTTCTGATACTTTTGAAGGTTTGCAGTGTGTTAGCCTGCGAAGAAATCCAAGGTGGTCCTTAAAGTAGCTTCTCTAGTGAGTGCCACTGGGCAGGCTGGCATACTTGAAAACATCTTTCTGGCAAGTGTTTTACTTGAAAGTTTTTCTTTGACGTGTTTGTGGAGTTGTTTGGTTTTGGGGTTTGTTTTTTGTTTTTTTTTTTCTTTTGTATTCCAATATAAATCTGGATAACATGCAAAAAGATACCTGCTTTGAGTGTAGAGACCAGCGGTTCCATTGTACCTGGATTTTGGAGGTTGCTATTTTACTTTTTGTCTTGAAGTCCTCGTGGTGCTTCTGAAGTGACGGCTAAAGGGAGGAAATACACACTTCAACCTTTCTGATGATGTCCTGAGTCAAGTTTAACCTTGCATTCTGATTTTTCAGAAGCAGCATGACTTCCTAGTAAATGAGGAAAATACCTTTCCTTGTCACAATATATGCTGGGGAGTCCGTCCTACTGCTGCAGTCAGCTACGGTTAAAATTAGAAGCATCCCAAGGCTTCATTACAGGTGTGCTGGGAACTCTGTATTCTGTACACATGGTGAGCGTCACATGTGGGAGTGTGGCACAGCTTCTTCCATTCCTTCACTGAGTTCCCCGCTTTATTGCAGCAGCAGTGCAGCAGAGGTGATTTATCCAAAGATCATCAGTTCAGTGTTAAATAAAAAGACGAAGCAGCAGCCTGCACAGCTGCTCTCGATGCTCTGTTTAACTGGGGGAAAGAAAACCCACGTTTCACTTTGTTCAGCTTATCAAGCTGAAAAGAGTTGGCTGCAGGCTGAAGTAACACAGGTTAGTTCTGGCATTGCAAATGCAGTTATTTTTCTTTTAGGTGCCTTGTTCTTAGGTGCCTTGTTCAGTTACTGCACTTTGTAGTGCTATTTTTAGACGTACTCCATGTTTGGGAGGGAGAACATCGCCCATGTCTTTTCCTTGCTGGAGCCTTTTGATTCACATCAGAATGTTCTGATTACAGAACGCTCAAGTTCTATAATCAAATGAATGCCTGAAGTATTTTAGCAGTGTGTCAGATGCATATAGGTTGCTAGGTTAGCGTGTCTGGATGATACATCACACCAGAGCTGTGTCTTTTGGATTGCACAGCATCAGCAGTGAAACCATGTCGGGTTTTGGTTTGAAATAGGCTTTAGAGATCTGTCTCTCGCTGATATATCCACTGCCTGAGCACTGCTGAATCACTGGAAATACTTCTTATAGCGAGAGAAATTTAGTGGAGAAATAGCTGCCTGATAAGAACGTAGGTGAGGACTTTGCAGTGGAAAATACTCCTTTGATTCAGCAGTGTTGAAAAGTGGCTGCCTGTAGGCTGACAGCCTGCACTTTTTGGCTGGGGGTACAATCTGTATTTTATCTCTGCCATGGAAAAGACTGTTTGACAAGTTAGCGTTGGTTACAAGGAAGAGCTGGGAATGAAACCATGACTGTTATGTTGCTCTGGTAACTAAAGCTATGGCTTGAAAATAAAAGATGGCAAACGATGTGATAAAACCTAGTTCAAGCAGATCTGGATTTAAAGCCGTTTTTGCCATAACAAATGCAACTTAACCTGGAATAGATACTTAACAGAAGTACTCGGTTGCCTTTATTGTTTAAGGATTTCAGCTAGGAATTGAGGATCAGAGTGCTCTAGAAATAACATATGTAAGGACCAGGCTTTACAGAAACAGCCACAGCTCTTCTATGCGTGCAGTTTTATGGCTAACTGAAGACGTCCTGTTGAATATGTATTTTAAATTTGTTATTAATCCCTCCCCCAAAGGATTTGATGAAGCGAGTAGGAATAATCAGTGAACTGCCATGTGTAGGAAGTATTTGTAAGTATTTGATTGCAGTGGTTTGCAGTACCGTGGGATCGTGCTAATGTTTGCTCTGAGAACCAGGCTTTAGGAGTCGCTTCTTGATTACAGGCAACTGTGAACAGCTTAATCTTTGGGGGGTAATTGTCTGGTAGGTTATGTAGAAACCTCCCAATAGTAAATCTCTTCTTTAGTTGCTGTCCCTCTGAGAGACTAGCATCTGAGCAAAAGGGCTCTCTCTAGATGGGCCTGATACCCATCTAGACAACATACATTAATCTTGTGTAATGTGAATTTTTCTTCTCCTGTTCAGTTGGATGCACTGAAGGAATCCATGGGCAAGCCTCATTTAACGCAGGGGAGTCAAGCAGACTTGTGTAAGTGGGAATCTACCATGTTGTAGCACGTGTAAACATCCTACACTCTCAGCTGTGAACTCGAGGTGGCTGGGAGAGGATTGTTTACGCCTTCTGCCATGGAGTGAACATCTGGTGAGCTGCATCTTCCGTAAGGTGCAAGATCCGACTGCCCCTCTGGGGAGCTGAAGAATTTTGATTCTTGAGTGTTAACGGCTTGCCACTTAACGTAATCTCTGAAAATCTACTTCTCTGCCTAAAATATCATTAATCATAAGGTGCTTTTCTCTCCTGAAGACATGCTTAGATAAAACAAAAGGGCAGCATTACAGCCTGTGCTTCTGACAGTGATCTAGAGCAGAGCCTTTTGTTTCTTAACGCTGTTGAGATATTCCTGCTACCAGCAGAATAGGGCTGTTAAGCTGCAGTACCAGATGAAATTGTTATAATTCTGGAAAAGCTGGATTTAAATAAATAAATAAAGGCAGGATAGCATACATCAAGTCCGTGACTTTTATTCCCAGGGGTTTAACATCGGAGCTAGACTGAGATTTGTGTTGGATACATAGGCTAAGAAGGTTTTGTTGACAGATGAGGCTTTGTAAGTCTTCCTGGTGCATTTGCAATTCATTCCGTGTTAAGATAACAGGCGATGATGGAATTTACTGATGAGGAGTTGCATGGTTTTCAACTATGGTAATTTTATTAATTTGCTTCTCATAATGAAATTGGTGACTACATTATTGTACCTAGGGTATTGGAAAGGTTTTTGATTTCCATATAGCTGAATAAATGAGGAAACCCATTTTGATTTATCATTTCAGATTTACTTGGGTATTAAAGATAGTTTCCCATGCAGCATGCTTATGGGGGGGATGTTTTGGCTGTGGTTGGGGTGTCTGGATGTTGATCTCTTCCCTCCCTGTTTACCTGTCTTTTACCTGTGCTGCAGGAAGAGGTGCGCCAGGCTGTGACCCCGGCTGAGCCTGTACAGTATTACTTCACACTTGCTCAGCAGCCTGCTGCAGTGCAGGTCCAGGGGCAGCAGCAAGGACAACAGACCACCACGTCTACAACGACGATCCAGCCAGGACAGATCATCATCGCCCAGCCTCAGCAAGGGCAGGTGAGCGGCAAGCAGCCTTCAGGGGCTTTGCAGTTTAGTGGAGCCAGTGAAACCCTCAACTCGCACCTGTGTAATGTATTGCAGTAATCCTGTTCCCGCTGCTCAGAACAGTCAATAACAACATAGAAAGGTGTTTTCTGGTCATGACCGGGTGTTCAGATACCTTAGTAACAAGGGTCATCTAGGTCCTGAGTTCCCTTCGTGGTGATTTAAGCATCAACAAGTAACAGTGGGTCTAGGAAGCGGTCTGTCTATTACAGTTTTTGTATCTTGTGGCTGTTTCACCTGTGCTCAGTCCTTGCTTGGTCCTCATCCCTGTTTTGAATGCAGAGCACCCCCGTGACGATGCAGGTTGGAGAAGGCCAGCAGGTACAGATAGTGCAGGCCCAGCCGCAGGGACAGACCCAGCAGGCTCAGAGTGGAACTGGGCAGACCATGCAAGTCATGCAGCAGATCATCACCAATACAGGAGAAATCCAGCAAATACCGGTAAGACTTTATCAGTAGAAATGTGTAACAGTCCTGTGAGCAAACTGTCCGCTGGTGTTCTGGCATGAGACCGTATATGTATGCTTTTTTAACTGTAAGAGGAAGTTTGGATTGAGTGGTGTGTTTCCTGCACTTAGAGAGGAAAACTAACCAGCTGTGACATGAAGGAGGAAATAAATCTAACCCATCTAGTGTAGACTCATTGCCCACCCCCAACCAACACTTTCCCCTGAATGGAACGGTTATGATTAAGAAGCAATAAATAAAATATTTCCTGGACAAACCTTAGTTCTTCGCGACAGCATGGTTTCAGTAAAGTATAGTGAACTTCTTTTGCCTTTACTTGGTTCTGCCTCTGCAATCTGACGTCATGACCGGGCAGACAGAGTGGGAAAGGTGCCACCTGTGAGTTTATTAATAAACTTTCATGTTCTAAGAAATAGCGCTACAAAATACTTTGAGCTATTTGGAGGAATCGCTTTGCAGAACCAGAAAAAATCTCCTCGCTTTCACATCAATATAGACCTGCTGTGGCCTTAAGAACGGAATTTTGAGTAGCATCAGCATTACCATTCTGGCATGTGTCCTAGATAAACATGTGGGTCAAAAAATGTCACCTTTTCCCCCCTCTCTGTAACTTATAATCACAACAAAGCTGGGTCTTTTGGTTTCCATCTGGAAAATTTCACACCTCTTAAAGAAGAAAAAAAAAATCTGTCCAGTTGTGTGTACTTAACCAGCAGCCCAAAGGTCAGACCAAGTGACCAAGACAAGCATTTCACTTTGTCTTTGATTTCTGTTATTAAAAAGTGTACCCACAGCTGTGGCTAAACTGATCTTTCACACAAGTTTTGCTTTTCAAGATTGGCTAAGCTTCCCTCTGTACGTCTGGCAAGCGTTCATGCTTTGACATAGAATGTTGGAAAAGGTTTAGATTGTGGGTGTTGCCAGATTTTTCCAATTCACTTCCAAATCTTTTCATCTCTTAAGTCTTCAGCTTATTCCTACTGCTTGGCTTAAGGTGTCAGTCAGAAAGGAAGTGAACTGCTTGCCAAACGTGGTGTTTTACTGCAAACAACCTCTTTTTTTCTCTGCATTCTCCTCTACCTTTCTTTTTCATTCTTTTTTCTTTTCCCCTTCCTTTCCTTATGAAAGTCTCTCCAAGATACTTGTTCTTCGTAGCATTTTGGAAGGAGATCTCCACCTCCAGCCTCAGTGAGTCCGTTACAACAGTACTGAATGTTGCAGCGTTCTCCTTTAGTTCAGCAATAAAAGAACAGTTCAGACTTGTTTTCCAGTTGTCTCAGTGGATGCTTGCCCCTACAAGAAGGGGGCTCGGAGATCTGCTAGGAGAAAGAATTCTTTATAAAGTAGCTGTGAGGGGCCATAACCTTCTGCAGAAAGTACTGTTCTCCACATAGGTGGATCCTGTTGGAAGTGGTCCCGTGTTTTAGGAGTGTGAGGCTGGAGGCATTTCAGTTAGTGTTTGGTTTTGGCCAAGCATGTGCTTCTACCTTCCTCTTGCCCGGGAGCACCTCAGAACAGGTATCTGTGACTGGTCCGCAGACACTTCTTGTGCTGCAGAGGTAAGACAGAAACTGCCAAGTGCCAGAGCGTGGTATCGTTTGTCTTTGGGAGCACTTGGGTCTCCAACAATAGTAAGACTGCAAAACAGAGCAACTTAGGAGCAACTACTTTAATGAAGTAGTCACAATTTGTGCTTCTGTATCTAGCAGAGACACTGTTTTGACTGTAATTAAGAGGATTGTTCTTAATCACGGCGTGGTGAAGAATCACAGTTTGTGCTAAAGGAAGCATCTTCCCCCTTGCTCACTTCCAGCAAGTGAAGTAAAACAGAACATGGAGCTATGCACTCGCTGCAAGAGTGCCCTAACCTGGAAAGGACTTTTTGTTTGGTTTCACAGAGCTACAGTCCTTGGTCTCTTCAGTGCTGCTGTCTGTTCTGCTCTCTTTCTGCTGTGCTTTTATTACTTTTTCCGTTGAGTTTCCTTTCTCTCTTGGTATAGTTAGCGCTGTCTTCCGATAGTTCCTTTTCACTCTGGTATCTGTTCAGCAAAGAATCTTTCATAACACAAATATGAGAGTTCGAAACACTCTTACAGAACTGGTAGTGCCTCTGGCGACCGCAGGAGCATTGAGAGAATCTTACTAACGTTCTCTGCTGGTTTTCCACGTGCTCCTGATACTGCGTACACTTGTCTACTGCGATTTACTGTTTGCTCTAGGACCATGGGTTGCCTGTGGAAAGGGCATTTTTCATAAGCTGAGAAAAACTGGAAGGAAGCATATACATCAATTAAATGGTAATCTCTTGTTTGTCCACATTAATTTTGTGTTAAATTTAATCTGTGTCTTAGCTAGACCTCATTAGGCAGGTTCTTTGGAGCTTACTCTCATTTCTGGAAGAATGCTCTTTCTAAATTGCTTTCGCCCATTCAGTTAGTAATGTAGTTAAAATCTAAGCAGGAAGCCCCCAGCGTGGAAAACATGATCTGCTGGCAGATCTCGGTGCAGAAACAAATTCTTTATTGAAATGTTTATGCTCATGTGGAGTTTATTTGCTCTTGAAATAATATTGGAGCTTTTAGACACAGCTGGTGAAGTCAGTGGCGTTTGTGTAAATGCCAAGACCATGTTCTAGGCACTTGAGCCTCTGTCAGTGAGCGGTTTTTAAAGTATTTTGTGTCCTCTTTTCCCCTCTTTAATAAGAAGAAAACTCAAAACATTTTTTGTATATAATTAGCCTTAGGACTGTGAATCTAAATGTTCTAAAGTTAAATAACACAAAATGAAAAGTTCAACAGTAGCATCGATCATACTGTGACCTTTTTAATGCTGCTCAGGTGTGTATCAGCTGTTTATATCGCAGGTTACGATGATGACATTGTCTTCATATCCCACACACCCAAGCATCTAACTTGCAAGATCAGGGTTGTAGGAAATAAATTTGTGTTTGAATGTTATACACCAAGTATTGACACAGGAGGTGTTGGCCTTTGCCAGGTGGGGGTTGACATATATCGGCAGAGAGTTGCGTTTAAAAACTTCCAAATGTTACCCTGCAGTACTCCTGGGTTTTGTCATCTCTGCCGTCTCTATGTGAAAATTTCCTATATATTCTTTTATATTTTTGGCAGGGTATAATAGGAGCGTCATTATGTGCCGCTAGCTCCTAAGAATTGTCTTTTGTGTGAAATGATACATCAAAGTAGCAACTCGATTTCTCCTAACCAAAAAGAAAAATAAGTATTCTCAAAGCTCTCTGAAACTTAGCAATTAATGTGCTTGAGCTACTAACTGACCACCCCCGTTCCGGAGAAAGAAGTAATGTTGTGCTTCCTCGGGGTTTTACTTCAAGAACCTGCAGGAGTTCTGTGGACTTCGTTCTTGCTTTGGCAGGGTCTGTGATAGTTACTCATCTCAACCGGTAATCAGCTGAAGCTTCCCGGTGTCATCTATTATTCTGGCTTCTGTTGTGGAAACAAGAAGGCAAGTTTGTGTGTTTCAGGTTACACAGTTATCTGTTTAATTTTCTTTCCCTGCCCCCTCCGCTTGTCTCCAGGTTCAGTTGAATGCTGGCCAGCTGCAGTATATCCGCTTAGCCCAACCTGTGTCAGGCACCCAGGTAGTCCAGGGGCAGATCCAGACGCTTGCAACCAATGCACAGCAGGTACGCACTATAACAGCAGGGCTGACATTAACTGGTAAAGTGTTGTTCCCTAGCTCCTGAAACTGCAAATTCCAGTCGAATTTACCAACTCTTGGGCTAGGATTCCTGCGTTTCTTTTCTTCCTGTTACTTTCATCAGAATAATAAAGCAAGGAGCATAGCGGAAGCCTCCTTTACCTATACGTGAAAGGTGCATGCATATATGTATGTGTGTGTGTGTCTTGCTGTATAAAGCTCATGCTGCTTCTGAGCTGACTGCAGGTAAAACTTCAGTTCATCAACCTTCTCTTTACTTCTGCTCCTTCTGGCTGGGTGAGGGAGGAGCAGCCGTGCAACCTCTCAGGAAGGCTATTGCAGAGGTTAAACGTCAAGACCAGCGTTGCTGCCAGCAGGTTGCCTCACGTTCTTGTTGAGACTGATCTTCCTCTTCAGAGGAGAGGAAGGCTGCTGCTTTTCTGTGATCCTGGAGGCCGCGTTCTCCTCGTGAAAGTCGGGGAGGACATGCTTGTTTGGTTTGGAACACCTGAATCCCATGTCCTTTGTTCTTGACTTGCGGTTAGCGCCAGCATGACTGTGGGCCGGCGGCGTAAGCCGTATCTTACCACGTGGTGGGGTAAGGAAGTTTGGAAGAGTCTAAAAGCTCTCGAAAGGCAGCAGCAGAATATTGTTAGTGGGGTTCTGACCCTCTCCAGAGTGCTGTCAGTGATCATCCTTCTCTTATCCTTGTAGATAACGCAGACAGAAGTCCAGCAAGGACAGCAGCAGTTCAGCCAGTTCACAGACGGACAGGTAAGAACTTGGAGTTCGTTGATGCTGCACCCCTTTGAAGTCAAGGGCTAGAAAGACTGTCTTAAAAGTCTGCATGCCCTAGCAAATCTGCTCCTCCCGATAAAGCACTGCTACCAAATCTTAACCAGGAGCAGGATAAGTGGATGTTGTGCCGCTTTTAATTCACGGGGATTCTTCGTAGTCTGCTGCGCTCGCTCCAAATTAATCCAGTCCCTTGTGCTCTGGGTGGGATCCATCTTAGTCTGAACCAGTTTAGGAATTAAGGTCTTAACATCTAGCATTGACTGTTGCGTAGGTAGCCTGAGCTCAATTTGGGCATCAAATTCACAGAATTACTTAGTTACGGTTTAGCAACAAATATCCAGCGGCAATTCGTGGTCTGGTTTTGGGACAGATTTTATTTGGGCCCGAGAGGCGCTGCTAGCATCACCACTAAACTAGTAGGGTCAACGTACAGCATTGTGCTTAGCGGGAGCTGGTGCCGAGTGTGATGAGAGCTGACAGTCATTTCTTTCCCCTGCTTCCGTCTCTGCCAGCAACTTTATCAGATCCAGCAAGTGACCATGCCTGCAGGCCAGGACATCGCCCAGCCCATGTTCATCCAGTCCACCAACCAAACCTCAGACGGCCAAGCCACGCAAGTGACGGGGGACTGAACGGGGACCGTGTAGCGAGTCTTCTCCCTGCGTGGAAACCAACGCGTACCAGCTTGACATTTGCCGTACCGACCTGGTCTGATGAATACATCTGCTTCTGTGTATCTGTACTTGATATTAAGCCTATAGTAGGCTGCAATCTCCGGTGCACTATACACCTTCCTCTGGTGGGTATGAGAGTATATCCAACAGACACTGACAAGAATGCAATATTTTTATTTTTATTTTTTAGAAATCAATATTTCAGTGTATTCAGCTGCTTGTTCAAACCCATAAAACTGAAAGAGAACTAATCGAAAGGAATTTGTAGCGTCTCATTGAACAATGTGTAAAACGTTTTTATCTAGTAAAATTATTAAAGGGTACTGCATCTGGTTTGTTGTAAGAGCTTTATTCCTGGTATTCTGTTTGTATTTTTTTTTTCTCTATTTAGAGCTAGGTTCAGTCCTCCCATCTCAATGGTTTAGTAGGGGTGTATGGGGGGAGTGGGTGGGTGCTAGATTTTCCTCTCCTGCCTCCTTTTTTGGTAAGCCGGAGCTTTGGCTATACACAGCTCAAGGGCAGGGAGTAGGGGAGGAGTAATTAAAGTGAAAATAAAACAAAACGAAAAAAAAACATTCCTTGTATGATGACTGTATTTTCTAAGCGCAGACGACTCTTTAATTTGGCCTGGTTTATTCCAGAAACACTAATGGAAGTCTGGACAAGCCCCAACCCTGCTGTTAACTGTTGTACTAGCTTCAGTCGATGCATGTAATATAAGCTTCGTAAAATGAAATAAATTTCCTTTATAAGATAACGCGTGTGCTTTCTTTGAGATCCGATGCCCAGTCTCAACCTGCCAAGCAAAGAGCATCCAGAATCCCTGAAAAACTGTTCCACCCGAAGCAGTGAAACTAGGAACGGAGCTTAAGGGTGGCCTGGAGAAGGGCTTGGGCGAGCGCCGTGAGCGGTGAGGCTGGAGGTCTGCGGGTGCCTGCCGCGCCAAGGGGTCTCCCCGCAGGCGTCGTGCCGTGACTGTTCCCCAGAGCGCAGCCCTTCAGCTGCGGGTACCGAGGCTGCGCCGCCTCTCCCCGCAGCTTCTGTGTCCAGCTGAAGCAGCAGGGAGGGGTTTGGGGCAGGCTTGAGCGAGCTCCAGAGGTCAGGTTTAATTGAACATGTTGGGAGGATCCTGGCAGCGTTAGGCCAAGTTTAGGTCTTCGCTAAAAGTGGGGTGTGAGTTTGTAAGCGAGAACCTTTGTGCGTCGAACACCAGGTTTGACGTAGTTGGCGCTCGGTCCAGGAGAGGCTCGGTGGCTTTGTGCAGCGTTTGCAGAGCGGGGTGACAGCACCAGCGCTGCCGCTTGTATTTCACTGGCAGAAGCACCGACTTCGCCGCCACGGTTTTGCAATGAGGAGAGGCCGGCTGCTCCCGCCCGGGGCGTGCAACCCGGCGCCCGGGCGCAGGCTGCTTAGTTTGTGCGAGCGCTTTCCCTGGCAGCGCCCAGCCCAGCCGTGCGGGATGCGGGGTGAGAAGCACCCTGGTGCGGGTGCCTGCCTTGCCCTGCCCGCGTGAGAGCTGCGGGGGGCGGCCGCTGCTGGGGAAGGAAAACTCCGCTTCAGCATTTGGCTGGTGCAAACTGCTAAATCTGGGCCAGGTTGTTCCAGTCGGGCAAGGGAGCTTGCTGCATTACCTGCACCTCCCGGGCTTTCTAAATGTCAATTTTCTTTATTTTATTTTTTTTTCCTTCGGTGCGCTGCAGCAGCGGAGCGATGCACCGACCCTCCGGTACCGCGGGCAGAGCGAGGGCTCGTTGGCAGAGCCGGGGATGCGCCCTGGAGGAGCGTCTCCTGTGCGCGGAGAAGATGAAGTTGGGGTTGAAAAGTCCCGTGCATGAAAGCTCCTTGTGTGGGACCGGCCACGAGAGGGCACCCATGGGTGCCCACCGCCCTGGAGCGGGGCTAGGGGAGCCGGGGTGAGCTCGCCAGGGGCCAGCGTGCGGCCGGTGGCTCTGGTCCCCGGCAGCCTGATCCTGCCTGTCCTCCGCTCCAACCCGCTGTCGGACCCCGGCAGCCGGATCCCACCGCAGCAAAGGTGCCGCGGCCGGGTTGGCGCTTCCCACCGGCCCTCCGCACCGCGGCGGGATGAGATGGATTGCCTCCGGAGCAGCTCTGTTGGCAAAGCACCCTTCTTGCTCACGGCAGGGAGCAGAGCCGGGGAATCGGCTTGGAAGGATGGAGAGAGGGACGTGCCGCTCCTCGGAGCAGGCAGCTGCCTTGCCTTATCAGCCCCTGGCAGAGGTAGCAAGTGAGGCTCTTCCGAAGGAAAGCTCTTTACCCAAAGCGGCTGGTTTTGCTTGAAATAGTTTAAATTTGAATGGGAGTAAAGGACAGAAAATGAGAGTGAGATGCTGCTCCTGAAAGGAGGGTGGTTTCCAGCGCAAGCCTCCACCTCTAATTGAAGGGGATGCTGGTTTCGACGCGCTCGGTATCGTCTCGATGGTTGCCCAAGGTCTGATCTCATCCAGGAGTGTGGGAACCTAGCGGACAGTTAATGCTGAAGCTGATTATGTTAATATTTACCTAATAATGGAGATAAGACTCTGCGCGCGCTCCCAGGGGCGCCCAAGCTGACTTGAACAGGAAAGGTATTTTGAAGAGCGCTGACATCGTTTGTCTGTCACAGGTACTATAAACCTCAGGCTTTAATAAGAGGCAAATCTTCCGTATAAGGACACGCGCCTTCGTTTGATCTTCCGAGGAAGCGCGATGACAAATTGAGCAGCGTGAGGCCATGCAGAAGGAAACGCACGTTACCCGAGAGGCTCGGCGAGCTGCGGCACGCCCGGGGAGGGACGCCGGACCCTCTGCGGGCAGCTCGGCAAGTGCTGCGGGTGACGGGTGTATGAAGGTGGCAGAGCTAATCGCTCCTCCAGGGCCCCGGGGGATGAAAGCCGATGAGGAAGCAGCGCTTTCCTCCCAAGGAGCGGTTTGAGTTTCTCTTTCTCCTCGGGGATGATGAGCTAAGCACAACCCCCGTGCGGGCGAGCGCCGGCCGCTGGCGCTCGGGAGCTGCCGTGCTCGGTTTACTGCGGGGTTTGCTGCTGACGGCTGCCCTTCCCCGGGGCTGCCGCGTCCAGCTGCCCTCTTCGAAGGAAAAACTCGCTGCAGTGAAGGTCACGCTGCCGCGGTGGGGACCGGGAGCCCCGAGAGCCACCGGGCACGTAGGGAAAAGAGCTCTGGTGAAGCTGCCCCGCACGCGGCCTCTCCCGGCACGGGCTCTGGCTTCGCCGCCTGCAGTGAGTGCCAGCAAAGCGTGTTTCCTCGGGGAGTGGCGCTGGCTCTTCTCCGCTGCCACCGCTGTGGGACTCTCCATCTTCGCAGGGATGCGATGCCGCTGGAGGGATTTGGTTGTGACCCAGCCAGAGGCTGCCGAGCCAGCGCCAGAGAGCCCCGGGGGTGCAAAGCTCTCTTGAAGTCCTCATCCATTCTTTCTTCCTTGCCTTCGGAGCTGGGAAAAGGAGACGGGTCCCTGACCCGTCCTGCTCCCTGTGTAGGCGGTGTTGCAGCAGAGCGGGGCAGAAATGTCCCTGTTCCTCCCGCGGGGCCGCTTTGGGACGAGCCCCAGCTCCCAGCAATGCTGGCATCGCTCCGAGCTCGGGGTCAGGGCAGGCTGAGCGCTGATGCAGCCCCGCAGCAGCGCCGGGGCTTTGCCCTGGCTTTGGGGCAGTGCAGCCCCACGGCCTCCGGACCTCCCCAGCCCGTGCCCAGCGGCCGGAGGGAGGGGGCCCTCTGAAGCGAGGCCGGGGCATCCCAGCCACTTGTTCATCAGAGCGTGTGCGAGCAGCAAAGCCAGGAGCTAACTGCCCTGGGCCGAGGCCAAGCCTCCAGCACAAGCAGGTGCTCTGCAGCTCTCCCCGCGCCGCTGCCGGCTGTCCCCCGTGCTCGCCCAGCACCCAGGGCAACGCCAGCCCTGGGTCCCCTGAGGCCTCCTGCACCCAGCTCTGCCTGTCCCGGCCACCAAGCACCAAATCGGGCTCCCTCGCACAGAGGGGGCTGGTTGCATCCTCCCCTCCTCGATGCCACCCCGGGTCTCCCCAGCATCCCCCCATGCAGGGAGCCAGGCTGGGACTTTGCCCCGGTCCCAGCGCCTGAGCGAGGAGTCCCGGCTCCCCCCAGTCCTGCCTGCCCCTCTCCCCAGTCCGCAGCCCTGCAGCTGCATACCAGGGCTGAAAAACTTACTGGAAATCCCACAGATGCAAATCCTGGCCTCCCATCCGCGCCAGGAACTTGAGCTGCAATCCCAAGAGGGCAGCAGGCTCCAAGCACGCAGGCCTCCCCGCTCGCCATCACCCAGCCTTGGAAATCCTCTTTAAAGTTTCATCGGGGCTGGAGGAGGCGAGCAGCTCCGTGGGACTCCCACGGCCGGGGCGTGAAGCCGGCAGAGCCCGGGATGGCTTCCTGAGCCTCCGCTGGTCCTGCTGCATGGGTCAGTACCGTGTTGATTCAGACTCCCCGGCTCCATCCCAAACCCTCCCAGCTCCAGGACCGATGGAGGTTCCCAGGGTCCGGGCAGGTGACGAGGCGTGGATGGGACCTGCTCCTTCCCCGCATGCGATGACCCACAGCACCAGCTCCGCACCGGCTCCGTGTCCCCGTTAACCCGGCCCCGGGCGCTCAGCCCAGCTGGGAGCGACTGGCGTCACTGGCCCTGGACGGCTGCGCCTGCAGCCTTCGTTCCCCGGGGCTGGTCGGGGTCTAACCTGCAAAAGCAAACCTGCAGGAGGCCAGCCAGCGGCGGTAACGGAGAGGGTGGCTGGTGGGTGGTGGTAGCACGCCTTCTCCCCTAATTTATTTGCAGCTCGCTGATTCCAGCAAACAAATAAAAAAAAATCAGCAGTTCTTCACCACTTACAAACACAGCTCTGCCCCTGGCAAGCCCGGAACATCAACCTGGCTGTTCCCCATCCAGCTGCGAAGCAGCAGCAGGAATAAAACAACTCCCCGCCTCCCCTGACTCCCCTCAAGCGAGCACCCACCTTGGCCGAAGTCCTTTCCAGGTCACCTTAACTCTGCCCCCTCGGCAGCCTGGAGGCTTTAATCAATCGCCAGGTGAAACCTAAACCTTGCGACCGAGGGGAATACGCTGAACCAAACGGCAGCCGGATGAAGGTCAGGGTGCTGCCGCCGCCGCAGCGCCTCGGCTGGGGGGGCGAGACGTGCTGGGGGGACCCCGTGCACGGCCGGGGCCATGCTCCAGGGGCTGGGTCCCCGTGGGGGGCACGTTCAGAGGGGGCTGCGGGGGTTCGGGCTGGAGGGGAGCGCGGAGGAGACACCGTGGATTCGCCGGGGAGAATTTGGTTCGGATTTACAGGATTTCAGCCTCCTTCGGACACCGCGCTCGTCCCCATCTCGCTGCCGTGGGGGTTTGCGTGGCGGCAGGAGGGAGAGGCATCCTCGGAAGAGGGGTTTGCCGGCTGGCTCCCGGGGTACCATTTCCCCCATGTCCAAGTAAAAAAAAAACTATTTATTGTGTGCGTTTCCCGAGACCAACCAAATACCGCGGCGCTCACGACCTGGCAGTGCCAGTGCGTCCCTCCGCTGCCGGTGCCAGGATCTCCAACCGCCACGTAAATAATTTACTGACCAAAGCCTTGGGCTCGCTCTCCTCTCCAGGAGCACGGGCCCTGGGCACCCATGTGGGGTGGGAGCACCCAGCTTCTGCAAAGGTGCAGAGAGCAAGCGGTTACAGCTGGGACGGGGCACCTCTGACCCCGGCTTGCTTGGGAAAGGGGATTCCCAGCAGCGCGCCTCAGTTTCCCAGTCTGTTAGTGGGAGGTTGTGTGGAGCTGAGGGGAGTAAGGCGGAAGAGCTGGGAAACGCGCTTGGAGCCCAGCTCAAAGCTGAGCGGGCAGAGGGTGGGGAGGTACGGGCATGGGCGAGCTGTGCCTGCTGCGGGGAACGGGCTCCAGCGGGACGCCTGCCCTGGGAGGGGGAGGATGAGGATGGGCCCTTCCCTTCCCAAGCAACGTGAAGTCTCTCTGTGGGCATTTGGTGCCCCTCAAAACCTCGGTGCCTCCAGCAATTCCTGGACCTACAGCAAAGGAGAGGAAGGGGAGATGCCCTGGCCTGGGGTGCTCGCTGCCAGGCGGCCGGGGAGGTTTGATGCTGGCTGGCTTGGGAAGCTCCTGGCGGGATGCTCCATGCCTGCTGGCCAGGGATGCTCCCTCCACAGATGCTCCACGCTTGGTAGCCTAGGGTGCTTGATGTCACGTTGTTTGGGATGCTCCCTCACAGGGTGCTCCATGCTTGGCAGCTGGGATGCTCAGCACCCCGTGGGGTGGGATTCTCTGCACCCTGTGGTGTGGGATGGTCTCTCATGGGATGCTCAGCACCCCATGGG
>VZTV01087783.1:0-27140 GCA_013400875.1 Anhinga rufa | reverse complement strand
TATTTTAAAAAATATTTTTATTTCCTTTTTTAAACAGATTAAAGGACATTTTAAGTAAAAACCTGAGCAACAGCAAAGTGTCCCTCCAGTGAAGCAATAAAAATCAGAGATACATTATAAAATGTTTTTGAAAATTTCCTGTATTTGAAATAGTACTGAAAATGAAAAAGTCTGTAACATGCACAGAGGAATAAGAGGATGCGATGTCTAAGAAAATTGTTTTTAATGCTTTTGACATTAGTATGGGATATCATAATCCACTGTACTGTATGTGCCAATTCTTTCATGTTCAGTCCAAAACATTTTTTTGCTGAGAAATGATATTGCTTGTATGAAACACAAATTACGGGCTTATTACATGTTGTTCTCATTAACTGTTATCGCATTATTTCAATACATCTACCTAAAGAAGCTGCCAAAGAAAAGTCTTGTTTATTGTTCTTATACACTTCAGTATCTTACATGCTCAGCATTTGTGTATGAAGAGTTCTTTAGTTTTATTGGAATAATTGTGCCCACTTTTTATTGCCCTTGAGATTTGAACAGAAACCTGTGTATTTTCTCAGTAATTCTCATGTTAGCATATTATTACATTGTTTGCCATTATAATGGAAAATTTAACTCCATTGGATAAAGACAGCTTGTAGTTAATCGAGCGGTGATCTAGTAATTGCAGATTTCCAGATAGCATAGTGCAGGCAGAGAGCAATGGCAAGACAGTGAGGAACTCGGGTACTGAAGTAACATAAATATATTTTTTATTTTTTTTATAAGCTTGTTGGACAGCAATGCAGTGCTGTGCTTTGATGGTACAAACAATTTGTTTCTGATTGTATTGTAACATTTGTGTTAGCTAATTGTAGACATTATTAAAGTGTTAGATATTGAGAATTTGTATAAGAATAATTATTTTAGGAATATTTTGAAATTAGTGCTGGATTTTAGGCAGTTATCTCTGAATATAGTCCAGTGCTGAGATAGATTTAGGTGGGACTGTACGATTTGTTTTTCCTTTGTCCTCAAGCATAGCTGTTTTTATAGGCGTGGGCTTGGAGATTTGAAAGTAGTATACCTTAAGGAAGTAAAACTTGTTGGAGGAAGATCAGAAACAGCATTTTGGGGGTGTCCTGGGGGGAATCCCTGTGGCGGCCAATGGACATGGCTGCTGCTTTCCCACTTGCAGCTTCAACCAGCTGAGTATGTATCCTGGAGAGACACTCTGCACACACCACACACACGAGACACCAGCATGGGAGGCCCTGCCTTCAGCAGCACCTGTGTGTAGGGCTCACATAAAATGTAAGTAGAGACAGCCAAGTCATCCTCTTCGGCTGGTAGAGATTGAAAGTCACTGGTGAAGGCACACACAGAGCACTCTAGGTTCACAAGTGCACACACATTCACGGGTCCCCCAGGTACCACATGGCCCCTCTGTCCATCTGATAGGACACCCACACCCACGCACCAGGTTTGGGGAAGATGCAGACACTTTGTCCCCCCCTCCCAGCAGCTGGCAGCAGGCACACGGGCTGTGACCCGCGGTCCCACTCCAGCTGCTGAGTCCCTTACTTCACTCGCCCCAGTCCCCCAGGAGCTGCGCCTGGGACACGCAGTGGTCCCATCCGGTGGCTGGAGGTGGGGACGGTGAAGGGGGGTTGTGGTCAGCTCATACCACTTCATCTCTGCCTCTCCTTCCTCCTCACACTCGTCCCTTGCTCCAGCCTGGGGACCCTCCCACAGGAAACAGTCCTTCATAAACTGCGGCAGTGTCGGTCCCCCAGGGGGTGCAGTCCTTCAGGAACAGACTGCTCCAGTGTGGGTCCCCCACGGGGTGCAGTCCTTCAGGAACAGACTGCTTCAGTGTGGGTCCCCCACGGGGTCACAAGTCCTGCCAGCAAACCTGCTCCAGCGTGGGCTCCTCTCTCCATGGGCTGCAGCTCTTGTCAGGAGCCTGCTCCTGAGTGGGCTTCTGTCTGCGTGTTGCAGCCTCCTTCAGGCATCCACCTGCAGTGGCATGGGGTCCTCCACAGGCGGATATCTGCTCCACCGTGGGCCTCCCTGGGCTGCAGGGGGACAGCCTGCCTCACCATGGGCTTCACCACGGGCTGCAGGGGAATCTCTGCTCTGGTGCCTGGAGCACCTCCTCCCCTCCTTCTTCACTGACATTGGTGTCTGCAGGGTTGTTTTCTCTCACATGTTCTCATGCCTTTCTCCCATCTGCTGCACAACGTTTTTTATCCTTTCTTAAATATGTTATCACAGAGACACTACCAGCATCACTGATGGTCTCAGCTTTGGGCAGTGGTGGATCTCTCTTGGATCCAGCTGGAGCTGGGTCTGTCTGGCATGAGGGCAGCTCCTGATGCCTTCTCAGAGAAGCCACCCCTGCACCCTCCCCTCTGTCAAAACCTTGTTGTGGAAACCAAACCATAGTCCCACAGTCAGCTCCGAAAGTATTGCAAATCTTCCTATTCCTCTTGTTTCCCTTTTCTTACCAGTTAAAAAGTCCAGGTGGCCTTCTCCAAAGCTGTACCTGTAGTTTCTTGGTGTCCCATCAATTAGTAACTGGAGACTTTTGGACCTTGGTATTGCCTGTTATCTCTTGGCTGCCAAGTTTGTGTCTCTGTGTGTTCTTGTTCATCATTTATCCAATTAATTTATTGACCTCCTTTGCATTGAAAGTGTCCTTGATCAGATAGCCTTAATGAAGCAGACTCTCACCTTCCACATACCTTTATAAATGCTAAGACTAAAATCTTATTTGTTGTTTAATTTGTTTGTTTCTCATCTCATTCTTGGCTCACTGCATTCTGTTTCCTGGCTGTACCTTTTGATGCACAGCAGAAGGACTTTCATACAGTTGTTTTTAAGAGCTTTCATACAGAGAATGTAAAAAAACAAAACAAACTTTTCACCTAGTACTTGAATTTGCAACAAATGCTGCATGCTATGGCATGACTTACTCCAGAGTTGGAAAACCATAGTGGTGAAGAGTGAGCGGTCCTGTGGACCTGCACATCAGATGAAGCAATGGAGCTGCACCGTTATCTGTTAGCTCTTGGCGAGCTGCCCAGCGAACTGGAACAGGGAGTTAAGTGACCTGCAACAAATTGGAAATGCAGCTGGATGCTGGAGAAGGAGCCGGTGCTGTGGAACTGGGAGGAGAATAGACCCAAGGATGTAATTCTGAGCTGAAGGCATATGTTTGTGTTTCTAATAATACTAGCAGGTTCTGTAAAGAAACGTACCACCACAAGGCCTTTCTGTGCAAACCTTGATGTGCTTATAGATAGGAAGATACAAGCAAAGGGAGTTTAGGATCAAGTGTGTTAGGAACTCTGTCTGTGGCTAAGTACATGGAGATCCTCTAGCTCTTTTGCTGGAGTAGAAAATGGCAAACCAGTGGCTTAAATTGTGTCTTTATAGGAAGAAGTACTGCTGGAGAAGAGACATGGTAGTTTTCTCTGTGGTGTAACTGGGTGTTAACCCTGGAAATAAAGATACAGCTTCTTACTTAATCTGAGTCTCTGGCAGGATTCGATAAGACAGTGTCTGGTAGCTGTACGGTATAATACGCCCAATGAAGTCAGTGGTAGCGTTAGATCTGACGTGTCTAGATCTTGTGAAATGAGAAGCTATGTTTACCTTTAAGATTTTAAGCTAAGAACAAGCACTGTTGGATTCCAACCAGGTCTCAACAGAGAGGGGCAAAGTTCTTGTACCTGCAAGAAAAAGGGAGGTTGGAAATGGAAGTACAAGTTAACGTGGGTAGTTACGTTGAAAGCTTGGAAGTGTGTAGTAAGGAACAGGGAGAGAGAAGAGAGTCTGGTAGAGAGCATGGTGTAAGAGGTGCAGGAGACAGAAAGGGAAGGGTTTAAAATGCATGATAGGAAGTGTGGGGGGAAGAATTGGAAACAAGCACAAGCATAACTTAAGAGATAAAGGAGTTGCTAAACTGAGAATAAAGATGATATTACATATGGTGAAGATGGGAGGAAATCTTTTACATTTAATATACTTTACTGTTAGCATTTCTAATTGTGTGTAATACAATCACAATTTTTAAAAAAAGAAAAAAATAAGAAAAACTGCCAAAAACCCGAAGTCCTAGTCTAAGAATGACATATAAGATTTTTTAATTGAAGAAATTCCTTGTTAGGGATTTGATGGTGATGAAGCAGTGAGGTTTATTTCAGCTGTGCTGTAAGTTTAGAAGGAAAGAAGTAGTTATTCATATTCTGAACTTTATTGCTCTGTATTGTAGGAAGGTTGACCAGGTGCATAAGTATGTGTACTATCAACTCTGTTATTCCACAGACCAATAGATATACGGTGGATTTTTATTTTTGTATTTAACTACAGGGTTCTAGTTCCTTTTAGCAGTTGCAGGACTTCAAAGGCTGTCACAGTAGTTTTTAACTATTCTCTGCATTGAAAAGAGTGGTGAAAAGTTTTGAATGCGTTAGAATGATTTATGGCTTATAAATACAGATTTGTCTCTGCTTTGTGTTTCTTGTGATAATAGTTATTTTGAAATAAAATAAAGCAATATCCAAACCCTAGCCTACCTTTTATGCAAAATTCAGGTTTTTGATTGATTCCCGGTGCCGAGTGGTGTCCCTCAGAGGTCTGTACTGGGACCAGTACTGTTTAATATCTTCATCAATGACATAGACAGTGGGATCAAGTGCACCCTCAGCAAGTCTGCAGGTGACACCAAGCTGAGCGGTGCAGTTGACACACCTCAGGGACAGGATGTCACCCAGACAGACCTGGACAAGCTGGAGAGGTGGGCCTGTGAGAGCCTCATGAGGTTCAACAAGGCCAAGTGCAAGGTCCTGCACCTGGGTCGGGGCAGCCCCCGGTATCAATACAGGCTGGGGGATGAAGGGATTGAGAGCAGCCCTGCAGAGAAGGACTTGGGGGTACTGGTGAGCAAAAAGCTGGACATGAGCCAACAATGTGCACTTGCAGCCCAGAAAGCCAACCGTATCCTGGGCTGCATCAAAAGCAGCGTGGGCAGCAGGGCGAGGGAGGTGATTCTGCCCCTNGGGTGGTGAGACACTGGCACAGGTTTCCCAGAGAGGTGGTAGATGCCCCATCCCTGGAAACCTTCAAGGTCAGGTTGGACGGGGCTCTGGGCAGCATGGTCTAGTTGAAGATGTCCCTGCTCAGTGCAGGGGTTTTGGCCTAGATGACTCTTAAATGTCCCTTCCAACCCAAACAGTTCTATGATTCTATGATTAGTTAAAATTAACTCTGGACTAGGTTTTGTCATAAATGATCAAAAGTATATATGTCAGTAATATATTACCTGATTCCCTTAAATACTGTTAATTTCAGTGTTTTTTCTAAGTCCTCCTTATCCCCCTTTCTGTCCTCTCCACTCCAACTTCAAAGCGAAACGGGACAGGTACTGTCCTATGCTTTGTGAAAGGGATAGGGAATAAGGGAACCTGCTTACTAGTCTGCAATTTTCTCTGTTTTTAGTAACCCATTTGTTATCTCCCTTTGCTGCATACATCCTTGGTATAAAGACAAAAAACCTGACTAATTAAGAAATACCCTAAGATCTTTGGAAGAATTAAAAAAAAAAAATATGAAATGGCTTCACTTATATTATAGCTTATATTTGCCACTTCTCCATTTTAGGAGAAATAACTGGTATTATTTATTTCATTGTACGCTTAGCACAGTTTATATGGGCAAACTGAAGATAATGAATTAACACAGAGCATGTTTAGTGAATGGAAGGTTCCAAATTGGTTTTGGCTGAAATTCCTGTTTGTTTACCTGCATACTTGATTACTGTTCCTTTCTTTCTCTGCATATTTAATTGCTGTCTAATTAATTGCTCTGTTGATTTCCTACAAAATTAATTATTCACTAATTAATCATTGATTCCCTGCATTAGTTAATTAACTTATTGCTTATTTGATTTTTACACTTACTTGAGTATAATTCATTGCTCTATTGCTACACCACCTAATTAGCCACTGGTTAATAAATTATCGTTTGCTTACTCTTAAACTAGTTGTTTAAGCCGTGATCAGCACAGTTTATCCTCTGATTTATGACCTCCTTTTCTAGTCATTCTCCCTAAAATAATTTCTTTACTCAGTTTTGTTTCCACCTCTGAGCAAAGCACATGCATCGTCTGCGCATTCTCCTTACGTTTTCTGCACCTTCGCTAACACTCACACTGTTCCCTGTCACCTGGTCTGTTCGCTTCTGGTTTTGTTCCAGCTTTACTTCCTTTTGATGGTTTCCCATGGTTTTATCACTTTGTGTGAATCCTGAATACTTCTTGGAAAGACTTTAAACAAGGGTTTGTGTAATCAGGGACTTTTGGGGATTCTTCTTGCTCTTCTGCCCCTCTCAAGTCCTCACTGGGAGCAGTGAGAGATAAAGTAGCATGTGAGTACTGATTACAGCTGTTGAAGGAGGAGACAGGCGACAGAAAACATTGAGCTTTTAGGGAAACCAGCTCAGGTCGAGAAGCAGAAACAGTGACAAATACAACCTCAAAACAGAAGTGTCAGCTAAATCCTGGTGTGTCAATGCTCAGTGTTAGTTAAACCTTTGGGTAAATGCACCTAGGTTTTGTAGTGTGAATCTTAACTGTGTGTTTACATTTAGAGAGAAAAGTTGTCATCCGCTGGGTCAATAACAGGCTTCATTCTTTTTTTTTTAAAATAATAATACTAAATAGAGCAGAACTAGTTCAAAGGAACTGATTCAAAGGGACGTTTCATTATAAACATACTGCAATCAAAATAGACATGTGTGTGCTCAAGACAGCAGAATGCCTGAGAAGGAACCCTACTGGGCTAACGCTAAGAACGCGTTGAGTGTATTACATATTTTGCATAGCTGCTTGTTTGTGCACTATAGAGTGTATTTCAAACAGCAGGAACAGTATTTGAGTTGTTTTTCAGAGATATTTTAAAAGAGATGAAGGCATACTCTGCCTTTTAGTTTTGACATAGTTGTATTATTTCTGAAGATGAGGATGCTTTTGTTACAGTTTCAGGTGCAAATAACTGCAAGAACCAGCTTTGCTGTTCTTAACATTCAGAATGCCTTAAAGATGGATTTTTCTTGAGTGGGGTGAACCATATTAGTGTGTCATGAAGGGAGGGGAGTGATGTTGAATAAGGGTAGTGATCTTGGCTTGGGATTGTTTTGAAAACAGGTCCCAAGATACAGCTTTCCTACTCTCTTCCCCCCAGATTCATCCCAAAGTTCACAAAGTATCGCTTAATTTATTTGTTTATATTTGTACTTACCCAGCTAATCTGTGGTTTGGTTTGTAGCTCAAATCATATTGGTTGTTCCAGTTTGATTTCAGTGAGCGTATGTCCCTAATTTTCCTTCGGTAGGTGGAGGGGAGAGGAGGAATTGAAATGAGTCTCTGGGCCAGGAGTTTACATACGTAGCTGAAGAACAAGCATACTGTTAAAATGGGCTCCTGGTTGTTGTTAGGTTTCATTGGACACTGAAAGGATCAGGGACTGTTGAAAAATCAAACCATTAAAACAAATGACAGCAGCTTTAGAAAGCAAACAAAGTCCTCTGAATTAACTCTCTGCCAAAAGTTTGTGCGCTTTTTATTAGCAAGATCTTGCTAAATTATTAACTTTATATTAACCCTTCTTTATTGTTATTTACTCTCTTGTGGCTTTGCTTTCATATCACGCCTCTAGTACCTATGAATTAAAAAAAAACACACATGAATTTTTGTTTAAAAAGTTCCATAAAATTTCTCTTTAAAGCATTGACCAAGGACATTTTTAATGAAATTCTTAATTTGCTGCTGTTTAAAAAGTTTTAGTTTGGTGGGGTTTCTTGTTTTATTTTTTCGTAGAGCTTGTATGTCAAAGCATATGAAATACTAGATATTTTTCTTAATGTGAAATGTTAATATTCCCTCTGAGGCTGATAAATGTGTTTTGTTTTGAGAGCAAAACTATTTTTCCCCTCCTTAAATATTCCTCCTATTCCTGCCAATTTTTCTCCATGTAGATGGGTCAAGATGAAGCCTGTTATTTTTTTCAAATATTGGGATAAAATAAGAAGAACTGTTGTGCTTGTACAGCTCTGCAGTGAATGGCTAGGAAGAGAAAGGAGGATGATGTGATTGCATAGCTGTGACTGTCATATGCGGCAACATTTTGTGGTCTACAGTGCTGGAGATGTTTTGACCTTCTTCCCCACTCTTTCATTAGTGGCAGAGCCACATCTAAGGATAATAACCCCTGAAACCAAGCACGTAACATTTTTAGCTCACAGTGTTTGCTCATGGTAATGTGCTAAGGCAAAAAAATGACACATCAAAGCATACATTTATTATATTGTATTATATTGTATTATATTATTTGTTATACATTATACATTTATTAGATTATATTTATTTTCAAACAAACATTACTATAGTGAAGGAAAAGTTGCCTTTTATCTTTTATGGTATTTAATTCTTTCTAACCTTCGCTTCCAGCGCTTACACAGCTAAATAGAAAATGAGACTTGCTTAGATGAGATAAGTAGAAAGGTTAAGTACACGTAGGAAAGAACAGCGAGGCCCACAAACATAAATTGGTATTTGGGGCTCAGCTTCTCTGTATTTCAGAGCTGCTTTGTAAAGGATAAATACCAATGTGATACACATCAAACCTGGACAATGACTTAGTGTCTTATATAATCTTATTGGATGTTTGAAAAAATTTGAAATTGTAATGTTGTCTGAGGGTGGAAGGAAAAAAAAAGGTCTAAATCTATCCTGCTTCCTTCTGGGTCTTGTTATTTCTAAGATTTGAGCCAGGAGAATTTTTTTGCCCTGTGCGGTTCTGGGTAGAAGTTTAACCACTTCTTCATTTAATTCATTTGGGGATTTATTATGAATGTTTTAATTTAATGGTGTAACATTCTTTGTTTCAGCTTGTTACTGTCTGTTAAATGTATTAAGTTAACTGACAGTTACTGTGTTAACAGAACCTAAGTCTCAATAACTAGTGTTTACATGTAAAATTTGGGAATATTAACTCCTCTTTTAAACTTATTTTTCAGGGATCAATTCCATCTTCATGTGCAAGCTTTGTAACTTATTCTCACCAAATCAGTCAGAACTACTGTCTCATGTCTCTGAGAAGCATACAGAAGAAGGGACCAATGCAGATGACATCATTATTCCGCTCCAACCTCTAACAGTACCTGCAAACATAAACAAAGATGGAGAAGGTACATGCATAAATTGAGAGGAATGTAATTTTCAAACAGTAACTTAGTTTTTTAATACAGCCTGTGGTATGATGATTCTGCATTGTGTATTGAGCGATTTACATAGCTTGTTTCTATAATGGTCACTGTACATTGCCAACCTGAATTTCATTCAGTGCAGGGTATATCATAGAATCATAGACTATCCGGAGTTGGAAGGGACCCACAAGGTTCATCAACTCCAACTCCTGTCCCTGCATAGGACAAGACAAAAATTCACACCATGTGTCTGAGGGCGTTGCCCAACTGCTTCTTGACTAGTGTCAGGTTTGGTGCCATGACTGCCTCCCTGGGGAGCCTGTTCCAGGGCTCCACCACCCTCTGGGGGAAGAACCTTTTCCTAATATCCAACCTAAACCTCCCCTGGCACATCTTCCTGCCATTCCCTCGGGTCCTGGCATTGGTTACCAGAGAGAAGAGATCGGTGCCTGCCCCTCCTCCTCCCCTTGTGAGGAAGCTGCAGNGGTTGGTGATTGCCCAGCTCTCCAGTCTGTGCAGATGCCTCTGCAGGGCCTCTCTGCCCTCGAGAGTGTCAACAGCTCCTCCCAGTTTTGTGTCATCAGCAAACTTCATTAGTATTCCTTCCAGTCCTGCATCCAAGTCATTAACAAAGAGATTAAAGAGTACTGGCCCCAAGATGGATCCCTGTGGAACCCCACTAGTGACTGGCTGCCAGCCCAATGTAACCCCCGTTTACTATGACCCTTTGAGCCTGACCCATCAGCTAATTACTCATTCACTCCTTTACGTGTTTACCCAGCTGTATGCTGGACATTTTGTCCAGGAGGATACTGTGAGAGACAGTATCAAAAGCTTTACTGAAATCCAAAAAGATGACATTGACCAACTTGCCTTGATAACTAGATGGGTGACCTTGTCATAGAAAGAAGTTAAGTTTGTTAGGCAGGACTTTCCTCTCGTGAACCCGTGCTGGCTGGGACCAATGACTGAGGTCATTGAATATGAATATCACAGGACAGATGTGGATAAACTCAGTATGTGACAGAGGATGATGGTATTGTGTCATTAATTTTAAATGTCAAGTATAGCAAAGTCTGCTTCCTACAGCTTAAAGATGAAGCTGCATAATAACAGTGGGAAGATTGTGCACTAGCCGTGGAGAGCAACTGGGACACCATGGATGGGGGTCTTGAGGCTTAGGAATGGTGGTGTGCTCTGAGTTATCTAACTTGTTCCATGTTGTGTTTCAGATAATATTATTAGTTCTATTTCAAAAAGGAAATGGCATGATTCATAATTTATAACTGTGCCTTCATATTGGCACTAGTAAATAAATCAATCTGATAGTCAAAGGTTGAATTAGTTACACAGAACAATTTTACTCTGCAGTGGAAGAAGTTACATTCATTCCATTTTTAACTAGTTATAATTGCAATCCCTTCTAATATTAGCAATGGGTTCAAAGTAATTCAGACTTTATAATTATACCTTCTTTCAGACCCTTACTGAGCAATGGATTTATATTGTTGGCAAACCTCTTATTTAACACTACTAGTATTTTCCAAGCATTATGATTTCTAGATTTTAACAAGTTTAAAAACTTTAAAACGTAAAAAAATACTTTAATATCATATTTAAAATAATTTTTTATCATTAACATATGCATGTGGTATTTCTTAATTTATTTACCGGCAGGAATTCAATAGTTATATTAACTTCATCAAGATAAGAAGATATTTCTAATAACATTCATATAGTATTCAACTGTAGCTGCTATCTCAGCAGGTAGTTGATGAGGCAGAATTGCACCAGGTTTATTAGTTCACACAATGCCTAAAGTTCACACAGTGCATCGGAAGAAGATGAATAAGTATCAAATCTACATCAAGTTTCAAAATGCCATTCTAATTTTATTTTAATTGTAATTTTATTTTAATTGTACAGAATTAGTTTCTCAGGCATGCAGAATGCATCTTCCTTTCTTAAATCTTTGTTTCCTTTTAGCCCTTCATTAAACTGTATTTCTGAGCATGAGACTGGTACTTTGTAACATATTCCTTTTAGTAGAAACTATCTTCTGTGAACTTCTTGCATTTTCATCAGGGACTGTCTGCACTTTCTGTATTGTACATTAAGCATGCATTTGTACATTTATGAGACTAGTATGTAGTTACTGTTATGATCTGAAACAGCAGAAATTAGACATATGCAGCTTTTAAAATAACTTTGCAAATCTGATTATATAAAATACAACATTAATATGTTTTGTATTCATAAGTTACCTTTTTCATTATTCTTCGTGAATACTTTTCGTCATCCGATTGATTCTATGATGCCACCTTTTTCAGATTATGTAGCCCAACTCCTTGCCTTCTGTCAGTAAGAATGTTGAGGTAAATTACTTTCACATAGATTTCAACTAGTACTGTAGATAAACTCTAATATTTCTTCTTTTCCATCACACAGATTAACTGGAGAAGAGGGTAATCTGTTCTGAAGGTCCTATTCAATTATTTTCTGTGTTCTTCTTAAAAAAAGTATTTCACAGTTGAATATAGGAATTTGAAAAGGCATCATTTTTCCCTCCTGTTATTGAATCTGCAGCAGATAAACCTTAAAGTTTTATAATATAAATTTTTTTCTCAGTGGACCCTTCTTTGTAGTAATTAATTATTGTCATTAGAAGGAGAAGTGATTGATGAATGACAGTCTAGAAATTACAACTTCATTTTAGTACTCGTTGGCTGATTAATGAACATCTTTTTGTCCTTTGAAAACACAGTTTCTCTTCCAAGTATTGGTAAACACTGTAGCTTCTCCAAAGCTGGTATAGACGAGTGAATGCCAAGTTTTTAATGGAGTTCTGTGTTCTGCCTGAGTAATAAATTAATTATTTTATAAGTAATGCATACAGATAAAATTCTAGGCAAGTAATAGGTGTTTATTACTCTAACGTTATTCCATTGGCAGTGCTCTCTGTTGAATTTTATTTAGTCACACCACTTCCCCAAAGTTAGGTCATGATATATTTAGAGTTGATTTGTCATTTCGGTAAGATGATAGAATTTTTTTATCAAGTGGAACTGAGGGTACTGGGCAGATGTTGCTGTTATACCACTTATGCGTAGGCCACATTTTGTCAAGTGCTGGAGTGTGGCATCTTTGTTTGGGAATTGGCAGGTATTTACTGGTTAACTGTAGTCACTCGTACTCCACTTTTCCATAGGGTTTCCTTTCATAACTTTTCATAATGATCTCCATCTCCTTCAAAGTGCTTGTCAAAACTCTGCCTTTTTTTGCTTCTACTTATTAGTCAGATTGGTAATGGTTTGATGGACAGCATGGTTGGCCCTAGCTTCATCTGTTTATAATAATATTTGCTGATGGATTGTTGTTTGTTCTAGGCGATATCTGCATTACAGGTATGGGATACTGCAGCACAGTCTCCAGGCCTGATCTACTGATTATGAAACCTGGAAGAAAGTTAGAATTTGGGTATTGTCATTTTCTCCAAGAAAAGGACACTTAAAAATGTGGCATATGCACCAGCCTCATCCTTACTTGAACACAAGATGCAATGAGAGCATGCATTTGGGCTTGGGGGATAAGAGGTGTTCCTAGGTGCTGTGATATATAAACATAATAGTAACAATATAAGGCTGTGGATGAGATTTACTTGTGTATATTTGTATGACACCTGGTATAGAAGATTGTGAATACAGCCACATACTATTGTTAATTGATTAACTAAAATCAAAACTTTTTATATTGACATTTGAGGAGGGATTCACATTGCCATTAAGCAAGGATTTGAGGAAGGATTCACATTGCCATCTAGCCATTAAAATTTTTTCAGGATGTTTAGGTGAACACTTGCACAAGTATTCTGTGACTTCTGACAAACTTTTTGTTTGAATTGTGCTACAGCTAACAGCGTGGTGACTGTGTTGAGCTACTCACACAGATTTGGAGAAAAAGGGCCATTTGATAGGGATCACTTACATCTCCTGCTCTTCCAGAGTCAGAGATATTTGCCTGATTATAATATTAAAATAATTTATTGAAGATGTTTTTTACATGTGTAACTAATTATAAATGTAATTGAGTTATGGCTGAGGGGTAGAAAACCAGAGGAGAAAAATCTATGATATACTTACAGTCCTAACAATTTATTGCACATAATAAAGTAACTTTGGAAAATCCTACCCTTTAAGGGTGTTGTCCATTAGTGAATCAATTTTAGTAAAGCTTGGTTTTGAGGCAAACGCTGTACTGAGGATCATTAAGCCCAGCAGAATCCATAGTGCTGGCGTGCCATGATCTACGTGGTCTACAGTCTAATCTATAAAGAGTTAAAAATTCTCAATGGTGAATTTATTGCTGTTTTAATTTTATGCTTACTTTTATTCAACTTTATTTATTTAAAAAATATGCTTTAAAAAATGTTGTCTAGGACCTAGTGCTCTGGAGATCTGGTGTGGACCTCTATTTTTATGTAGCATGATCCCAGACAAGTAATTCATGGGAACTATGGCAGGCCTCAGTAGAATTTGACTGATGTGTTTATATGTATATATATATATACACACAGACATTTTGCGTAGATAAACTTCAAGGGATTAATTAAATATAATTCTGCTGTATAATAACATGAAGGCCTCATAAATGGAAATGTTCTGTGCTACTCATGTTCTGAACGTTCTTGAGACAATTGATTATTAAATGGACCAATTTGGAGAAGCTTATGTGAATACTTCCTGTGAAGGAACAGTATAAAAATAGGCTTATATAGTTTATGTCATTATTCTCTTCCTGAAGTACCTTTTTTATGTCTTTGCATACATAATTATGTAGCATAGCATGGGATGTCTTCCCAGAATATTGCTGTTATGAATCCAATACCAGTCAATGTAAAGATGGGGATCAGTGAGTCTGTGATGAGTGTAAAATCCCCAGAAACAACTAAGATGTTCATGGGGGAACAGGATCTTACTTTTAAAATCCTTTTAATGACAAATTTAAAACTTCTACCTAATCATCCTTGGAATAAGTGTTTGGTTTTTTTTTTTAATTTATTTAATATACTACTTTAACAGTTAAGCGAATTCTTGTTTTCTAGGCAAGCGATGATGTATCTGATAGACTTGGTTATGTGCTAACAGATGAATGACAATGCACTACTCTTCAGTTACTGTGTTTTAATCTTAGGTGGTGCTTTGAACTGTGACTGGTACAACGCAGCGTGAATGGCTAGCTGGTGGCAAGCTGGGTAGAGACAGACAGCTGGAATTTATGGTCATGTGCATTGTTAAAAACTTAATTCTGGCATTGCTAATTCAAAGTTGATTGAGATATGTTTTGTCCTGGAAAGAGGAAAACAAGGAGCAAGGAAATGAAATGACTGTCATAAGCCTCAGAAGTTCTGGTGATGAGTTGCCCGTATGAGTCCTCCTGCTTCTGTGTATGTTGCTCCCCAGTGGATGCCACCAAGCCTTCTAAATATTTGAGAACCACTGTAAATTCTCCTGATACAGTTATACACAGTATAAAATAGTGCTTGCAGTGTAATTTCTGTAAAACTGTGCCACTTTGACATCTGCAGATCTCAGTAACACAAATGCTATTGCTTTGCAGCTAGCAGAAATGCCAACAAATGCCATTCCTTAAAAATAAGTTTGTGTGAAGCTAACCTTTTTTTAAGCGTTAGGGATTCTCTCTTGAACTTCATTTAATATTCCTGTTTTTCAAAGATCAGATGAATATTAGCTAATTAGCTGTGGAATTTAATTATACCTTCTTTTTAACTTTAACTTTCTTTTCTAGAGCTTCTTGTAGTGAAGAGGAAAAGGGGCAGACCAAAAGGGTCTACTAAGAAGTTCTGTGTGGATGAAGATACGGCAGAAAATAACCCTGTTCCAAGTGAAGAAACCCCACCTGGGACAGAAGAAGGACCAGAACTGGCTGAAGTCTCACCAGGCAGCTTGGAATGTAGGAAGTGCAATCGGAAATTCTCCAACACACGTCAGCTGAGGAAACATATCTGCATTATTGTTTTAAATGAAGGAGAGGAAGAAGGAGATGGAGGTAAGAAAATATCCAACAAAAATACATCTTGTAAAACAGTATATTTCCATCTTTTAGCCTGATCAGTAATAACTTGTAATCCCCAGTGTTAATTTTAAATGGAATTGAATTATCTCTTTCTTTTAACATAAAAAGCATGTTGAAGCAAAACCGAGAATAAAGTTAGACAAGGTATTTTTAATTTTTTTTTCAAATATGTCAAAATACTTATTGCACTAATGATGATCCTAAACTCCCTGAAATGCTTCTTACGCATAAGCAACTGTTCTGTTTCTCACAAAGAGGATTACAGTTTTCCAGTGAGAAATGGTATGGGCCACATAGGTAAGTACCACGCGTAGGCGAGGAAGGATAATCCTGTAGAGGTATTTCTATCGTGTGACTTGGGAAACCTGAATTCTGTCCCGGTCTTTTGATGGATTTAAAGGCTGCTTTTCTGGACGGCTTGTTTTACTGTATAAAAAATAATGCTAAACTCCCCTCTTCTATTTTACAAAACTTTATGTGAATGAATGTTTTTGGAATATGAGAGCTCATTGTTTAAATTTGGCTTTAAGGTTGATTTGAATATATTCAGCCTCTCCAAGCTTTAGAACAGAACAGAACAGGAAGGGACCTACAGCGATCATCTAGTCCAACGGCCTATTTAACTTTGCTCAAAGGTGAATGTCACATGCATACAAAATAATACATTTGTCCAAGTTATCTAACTTCATGTGAGTTTTGTGTTTGCGTTAAAATTAAGTTTTTGCTTTTGCTATAATTGGTTAGCACAATGTCCTGTTGATTCTACTTGTAGACAAAATTTGCCATTGATTTTTCTCCAGTTTTCTATTACCGTTTTGTGTCCTGTCTGTCATTATGGTACACAACTATTATGACTATTTTACTTTCAGTCAGCTGTAGAATTTAACTTCTGTGGCAAAGAATAATTAAAATAGACTTAGAAGATGTTGACAGAGCACAGAAACTCTTGCTTTGATAAAGTACTTGGTTATTTTTTTACTATCATCAGTGGTAGGATTTTTCAACTATATATAGTGACCTTCACTCCAGCTGTCTCATCTCTGACATCACAAGTATCCCTGCCCTTTGCTCTTTGTATGTGCTAGGTATGAAGTTAACATTTGCATTATTTTCTAATGTCCTTTCAAAATAAAATCTCAGATCAGAGTATAAACTCAAATTAACTGTTCTTGACCAGTTCGCTCATTAGAGCTCCTAAATCCTAGCTAGATCTGTTTTGTTACAAAACACACTGGCAGATTTTTCAAAGTAAATCGCTCAGCCTTTTCCTTCTCTGAAAAGAAAACAGCTGCAATTTGGGGCAAATGGAACATTTTTTATTTATTCTCTGGCAAAAGCAAAGCAATCAAGCAAAATAAGTCATTCTTGAGCAGCAAATAACAAGGGCTCTCAGTTGTTGGTGACTGGTGCTGTTAAAACATCTCCCAAAGCTTCCTGCCTTAACTGCAAACTGTGAAGGTATTGGGGGCTGGTTTTGTCCTGAAGAGATAATTCTTTGTTGGAATACATCTGGGAAATTCAGTCTTCAGCCATCTACTGATTGCTGGCCCATCACAGGAATACTTTTTGCTTCTGACTTTACCATAGGAACTACTTTGGGACAACTTCTCATTTTCTGAATATATAGATAAATGTAGCATGCATATTATTATTATACTTTCAGAAAATGTGATAACATAGAGTACTCAAAACTTTCTGAGGTGTGGACAATGGGGTCTGTGCCTAGGATTGTTTGTCATACTTGTGTTGCTTTACCAGCTCAGAAAACATGTTCTTTAAAATTCAAGCTGTTGAATTTTGTTTTGAAGAAAGTTTTGAGGATGATGGATAAACCTTTTAAATATGAACAAAAAAGTCTAAAATTGAAAAGGCAAGCAAATGATGAAATTGTACATGTGCTTTTTATCTGCTCATGTAATTTCATGAGGACCTGTTCATAATTTAAAAACAAAAATACTTGGAAAAATACACCAAGATTCTTAGTTGTCAAAGCTGTTGACAGTCCCTGAACTAAAGGTTTCACCTGTATCATTGGCAACTGAAAGCTGTTAAAATCTTAATTTAAGTAGGTTACAAAGCTGCCTGGTTTCCAGTTTTCAGTATGTTCTGTGTTAATGAGTTTAAGAGCGTGGCATGGTTTTAGCTGGGATAGAGTTAATTTTCTTAGCTGTAGCTGGTATAGTGCTCTGTTTTGGATTTAGTATGAGATTAACATTGATAATGCACTGATGTTTTAGTTGTCGCTAGGTATTGCTTAAACTAGTCAAGGACTTTTCCAGCCTCTCATGCTCTGGTGGCTGCACAAGAAGCCGGGAGGAGAGGGGTCACAGCCAAGAGAGATGATCCAAACTGGGCAAAGGGAGCAGCCTGGTCTAGTTGAAGATGTCCCTGCTCACTGCAGGGGGGTTGGACTAGATCACCTCTAAAGGTCCCTTCCAACCTAAACCATTCTATGATTCTATGATTCTGTGACATGACATCATGCCCAGTATATTAACTGGGGGGAGCTGGCCGGGGGAAGCAGCAATCACAGCTCGAGGACTGGCGGCATCGGTCGGCAGGTGGTGAACGGTTGCATCACTTGTGGTTTTTTTTCTTTTCCCCCGGGTTTCATTTCTCTCTCTCGATATTTTCCTTTTTATATTATTATTGTTATTATTGATGTTATTATCATCATCATCATCATCATTACCATTATTACTATTACTGTTTTATTTTAATTATTAAACTGTTCTTATCTCAAACCAAGAGTTTTCTTGCTTTTGCTCTTCCAGTTCTCTGCCCCATCCCACAGGGGTGGGGGAGTGAGGACCGGTTGCGTGGTGCTTAGTTGCTGACTGGGGCTAAGCCACAACAGAGCATTATTACATAGTTTGTGAAATACTGCTACTTTTGCTTGTTTCTTAAACCCGATGCTGCTCATTTCATTGGGTGTCACCTTGCTCTATAACTCTGGGAAATAGTGAATAATAATAATGCTGTATTTACCTCTTGCATAAGGTTCATAATTTAGAAATCTTCATATTTGCATTAAGATGATTCTTACCCCGTATGAGTCTTAAGTAACAGACTAACTAGACTATATGGAAATTGCTTATGCATCTGGTCAGTCTTACCATTCTTCTCAGCAACTCTGCTGTAACTGTTTTGAGATGGAGGACCAGAACTACACGTGGTGTTCAAGACACAACAGCATCTCTGGTTTACACCATGGCATAATTTTTTTTATTTTTATTTACTGTTCTACCCTTTTCTTAATTATTCCTCAGATTATGTTTGCTTTTCTGACTACTGTCAAGTATTGAATTTATGTTTTCAGGAAACTATTCAGGCTGACAGCCGGATCTTTCCTGTATTGTAAGAGTCGATTTAGGGCCCGTTGTTGTATCAGTGAAGTTTTTTTTCTTTATGTACTTTGCTTTGCATTTATTGTCACTGTAGGTAAGTGTCTGTTCCACACTAGCACCTGTCTGCATGTATGTGTTTATGCACTAGGTTTTCTAAGCTTTAATTATACTCAGCAAAGATCAAGTCAGTACTTTAGAGGAGCTGATGGAGTGACATAGGGTTAGCTAAATTGCTCATAGGCTCCATTAATTGTATTAACTAGAGCTTTGTCTATAACGGCAATTTAGAAACGTAGTTTGTAGGTGTCTTAATCTGGTTTAATTCCAGGTTATTCTGTCACCAGTTACTGACTGTGGAGAGTCTTTTTGTAGCTTCATTGTCATCAAATGGTGTTGTATCTAAATGTATCATGCACAGATAGTGGTGTAGCTGTCTCGGCACATAGCACCGCAAGTATTACACCAGGTATTTATTTTGTGTTTGTGTATAAAGTTCAACAAATATTTCAGTAACTTGAGTAGATGTGGTTGATACTAACATTTTCTGGAGTAAACTATCCCTGAGACAAAAACTTCTTGGAATCACACTTATTTTGGTGTATATGAGAAAAGGAGTACTGAAAGTTCTAATTCGAAGAGATTCCTCCTTTGCCAAAATTCTTAGAGCTAGATGGAGAATTTTATCGAGGGTCTTTGAACCTTCCACCGTTGCAAGATCTTCTTTCTCATTTCAGACACAGTAGTTCAGAGTAAATGGCTAAAAATCATAAGGAGCTTTGACTGCAAGTTCTTCTGCCTTTAGTATTTAACCTCTTACCTAATACATACTGGGTGGTTTTCCCCCTGCCTTTTATCCATGTCTTTCCAGTTTGAAATTACTTTTATCTGTTTTTCTAACATTTCTGTGATTTTTCTGTACTTTTTTTTTTATTACTTTCTCATATTTTTAATTTCTTGCAAAGTTTAGCACTGTATGGACATCTGATTCATAATAATCAAGTNGTCCATACAGTGCTAAACTTTGCATCTGATGCATAATAATCAAGCCTATTTTCACTTAGCCCGGGATCTGGCTAGCAGCTCATGATGTGGTGTTTTAGATTTGTGACCAAAATAATGCTGGTAACACACCAATGTTTTAGCTGTTGCTAAAATATGCTAAACGTATAAATATTGAAAAGGTATATATTGATATTCTGTGTGATATTCCTTACTGAGAGAAACATTGTGTATGTATTGAGCTGAAGTTGAAATACTAGGAAAGGTTTCCAAATAATAAAATGTTTTGCTCTCTTTTATAGATCGACAAGTGAAGTGTTAATCCTTATCATACTGGATGTTTAAAATTACAATGAATAATTCACTGTAAAACTGTATTGAAACTGCAGTATGTATTGGTCAGAGAAATAATTGGTGGATGTAATAGGCCTCTGCTGTTCTTTGCTTCTGTGATTAGTGATCCACATTGACCTCTCAGAGATCAGTGTCTCATGGATAGTTGTCCCACTCTTTCAGGAGTCACTAAACCTTACTGGTTCCTGACATCTGCAGTGTATCTAATTTAATCGTTTGATGCATAATGATTGCCTTTGCCTTGTAGGCCCATTCACTAAAACAGCAAGAAAAAAGTGTGTTAATTTTTTGCACAGCATTAAAAAATGGCCGTTCTGCTTACAATCCCCCATGTACATACTTAGTAAATATATTTTTTAATAGTGGGCTTATTTGCCTAAGAAAGTTGCTGTGATTTCAGCAGAGCTGCGTGTATACCTATTTCTGTTTTTATTTGGTTAAACCAAATTGGCATTTTTGGCTAATGATTTGGATCTGGCTGGCTGGAGGCACTGCCATCCGGTCTTTTTGTCATAAGACAAAAATAGATGAGTTGAGATTCTTCCTGAAGAGCAACGTGTCTTCACTGTGTCTGCTCCCAGCCAGAAAACGGAGCTGCTTCAGTCCCCGCCGCTGGGATGGGATGGGTTTGGGGATTTTGGCTGTTGCTAGATTGGATCAGTTCCCCTGCAGCTGCCTCTAAACTCACTTGTTTTGAGAGATACGCAACAGGTAATTATTTTGGATACCATCCCTTGCCCACACTGTAGCATACCTGAATCTCTGGCAGAGATAAGAGCGGAGGAAAAACTCCTTTGCTGTGCGGGTGCCAGAGCAGTGGCACAGGCTGCCCAGAGAGGCTGTGGAGTCTCCTTCCCTGGAGACATTCACACCCCGCCTGGACGCGGTCCTGTGCCCCCTGCTAGATCTAGGTGTGCCTGCTCATGCAGGGGGGTTGGACAAGATGATCTCTGGAGGTCCCTTCCAACCCCTACCGTTCTGTGATTCTGTGTGACATTTGATGGCTGGGGAATGGGATGTAGGTGGAAGGTGGATTAGAGCTGTGGACAGGCCAGATTCTCTTCTCTGGATGGAACCATTCATTCCTAGTGAGTTGGGAGCCTGCATAATTGTTAAAGATGGCACTTTTGGCCTTAGTTTAAAATGTTTTTGCCATCATCTGGTACTATGAATTTAAATTAATTATTTCTGCAAGTAGTATGTCAGTCTCTGCAGGAGAAGCAATTGCATGTGTTCATTTTGAATGGCCAGTTTACTTTTTTTCCCCAAGCTACTCACTTGCTACTGTGAAATACCAGCATTGTTTAGGGGATAAAAAATAATAATCTGAATGAAGAGCAGTTCAAAAACATGCCAATTAGGGATATGTAGCTGTGCCTGCAAGATGCTGTACGTCCAATTATGAATGCAGACAGCAGCAGTACCTTCAATTAACGACTCATAGAATCACGGGACAGATGAACAATCTAGTTTGATGGGACTCTGAAAGCAGTGATTCATTCAGAGTTGACAGTAGCTTTACTCGTCAGCACAGACAGGACCATTCCTTAAACGTGTTAGAAAGCACAGGCACAGCGTTGTATTTCTTGCACAAACAGAAGCAGGCATTTAAAATGCATGTCGCTAGGTAGGGGAGGTTAGTTTACTCGTCTGTTGAATCAAAGTACTGGCTGACAAAGTGCTAAGCTGACTGCTTAGCAAGGGAGATGCAAAGCGAGGCAGTTTGTCTAAATAAATCTGTTTAGGAGCAAGCAAAGACCCTTGCTGCTTGGAGAAACTTTGCTTAGCAGTTCTAAGGTGCATATACTCCATTTTCTCCTAAATAGTCTTAAAATCACTTATGGGTGTTCCTTTACACAATAAGAATTGTTGTGTTGTACAGATGAATTGTCCTAGTTGTGAGAGACAAAACACTTCTTTTGACTCTCTAATCCTCAATAGTAACAGTTAAGTGGTTTTTTTTCCAGGAAGACAACTACATTACTGATGAGGTGGTCCCATATTATGGAAAGGCAGTTTGATCTCTGTGGTCAAAGTTGAATCTCTTGTTTTCCTTTAAAACATGCTTTCCTCTCTATCCTTTTCTAAAGCACACCTTCTAGTTCGGGTTTTTTTGGCGTAGGGAGAGTTCAGGAAGAAAGCAGCTGTCATTGAGATTTAAGATTTTTTGTTTGTTTGTTTGACGATTTGATGGACAGTGTTAGTTTTGGTGGGGGTTTTTTAAAAGTCTCTATCCGGTTACAAACTGAAATAGTGATGTTTGTAGCAAAAGGTATTGGCAATGTGTGCAGCTCCAGGTCCTCATCAACAAATGGCTTCTGGAAGCTGCTTGCTCCTCTCAGAAGGGGGAAGAAGGGGCTACTGCCATCAACATGCATCGGATTAGTGAAAAAATGGTAATGTTTAAGTATTAGAACTTGACCGCTCTGTAGGGAAGAGATTATTTTTTTTTAATGTGTTGTGTGAGTATTGAGTTTGTTCATACAAATATTTAGCAGTAGTTGAAGCTATGTGATCAGTAAATCAGTTGGATTTTCTCTCTTGCCTGTTTTTGGCCAATATATGCATGGGCTTTTTTTGTGTTAACAAAATTTGCATAGCACCCAATACCTTCCTCGCATCTTTGCAGATACGGAATGTAGTCCTGTTAGTTGCTGGATGTTCTCAGCTCGTATTGAGAAGATGGGAGATTCAGTCCTTTGTTTGGAGTACTTACCAGCTTTGCGTATATTAAGAAAGTATTTTCACATAGCCATAATCTTCAAAATTAGTGCTTAGCATCTGTGTACAATGCTTTTGTGCATATGAAATTGGAACATTTTAATAAAGAAATATTTTTATTTTACCATTCTGTATATTATCTTAAAATCTCTTTTTAAATAGCTTTTTCTGAGTTCTGTTTTGAAAGCAGAGAGTCAGTCAGCTATATTTATGGTAACAGGTCTGTTCTTTTCCACAGCTTTTACCCTTGGTTGAACTGAAGGAACTGGCAAACTGATCTGCCTGATAGAGGCACATTGGGAAAGCAAAACAGCATGAAACATTTGTTAGCTTGTTACTGTGGTATTAATAGTTATTCATTAGTGTGGATCACTAACAAACTCAGCTCTGTGGTTCATCCTTTTTGTCCTTTTTCTGTTTTTTAGTAGAATTCCAATATTCAAGAGTTAATACAATTACAGGTTAACATGAAAAGACTATTTTTTTTGTTTGTTTCAACCACTTTATTTCCTCATTAAACTGACTAACTCTTACTTTGTAATGGTTAGAAAGGAGGATTTAGGAGTAGGGTGCTTGGATTCTATTGATATGCCTACTAGGAATTCATTATGTGATCCCAATCAAAATGGAGAAAAGTCTGTTGTTCTAATCACAGCTTTCCTTTCAATCTGGAATTCTGTTAGCTAAAACATGCATAAAATGACTTAGAGTTCTGTCCATGGGTATATCAACTTATTTTTTTTCCCCTAAAACTAATTCTTACTGTCCACTGAACAAAAGCAGAGTAATTAACCAAGTTAAATTTTATATTTCTTGTTTAACAGAATGTGAAGTAGTCTCAGGGAAACAATCTAATAAACAGTTTACATTCTTTTGTGTATCTTGATTCTTTGTAAGCAGACTTTCTTCTGTTGGTGGCCTGGTCTTGTTTTGAAATTTGTGATGATTCATTTTATTGTTCATAACAAACTAACAGAGGCTGTTTCATGAAAGAAATGTGGAAAAATGCATTTGTTTCCTCCCACCCCTGTTCATCCCACCGAAAGAAAACACTGCACAAGCAGATTCTGGTCAAAGGGGATATTTCTTTATGCTCAAACATCCCTTTGAAGTGTTGCAGAGAAATGTTGGTGTTAGAATTACATGGTTTCAATATCAGTTAATAATTTACAACTATATTAAGGAGTTAAAAGGGGCCATAATGAGACCCTTTATACCTATAAAGCAGCAAGATTTTCCAAAATCATAGAAATCTACAGAGAAAAAGGTAGTTGAGAAGAGGCATATATCAAGGACTCTATGTAATGAAATGAAGAAATCATTAGCAGGCACTGAAAAGGAGGGGGTTCTCAAGACAGAGCATAACTTTCTGTAATCTGGAAACTGGAGGCTGGGGCAAAAACATTGCTAACGTGACTCCACAGAAAGATGGCTTGCTAACCACATTTGAGTTTGATTTACTATGTGGCTGTTGCTCATTCTAGGTATTGTAAATATGAATTTCAGATTTACAGATTAGCATCAAGTCATTAACAGCTGTCAGTATACACACGTCTGCCTCAGTATGCCTAAGAAATCTAAACTAATTCCTACATACCCTGTTCCCTTCTGGTTTGGTATCTAGTAAAGAGCTTGCAGTTTGTCCAAGTGCTAGTTACTTGATCAGTCCTAACTATGATACTTTAGTTTGTGCTTGTGCCCTTCATTTTTTTAAGGAACAGCCAGCACTCTTTAGCCCCTTGTTCCATTAAGGTAAGACCATAGGAGACAGACTTGTTTGAATATTAACAAAATATTACTGGAATTAAAGCACAGCCATTTCCATGTAGCATATCTTTCCACTGCTTTTGCTATTTGCATGCCATAAACAACTCTAGACACACCACAGCCTTGCTGTTACTGGGGTTTATTTATATATTATTTTGCTATCTCAGTAGAGCAGCTACAGCATGTTATGAATATACATTGAATGACTTATTCTGGAGATTGTGTCAGCTGCTTAATATTCAGGGGAGAAGAAAAATCTGAAATTCACTGGGTTCATCTATAATTTTCTTTCTTCCATTAGATTTTGCTTTCCTTACTCATTACCTTTGGAAAGTTTGCATAATGCCTTAATTTGCCAAGATTGTTTTCTCTAGCCTGCATTTTCTACTACTTCATCTAATACAAAGAAATTTTGTTGGTATAAACTTGCAACCCTCTGTTTTTATTCTTTATGCTGCTAACTCTTTATATATAGGCCTTTTTTTTTTTTTAAATTTCAGTAAGAAGTTCCTCATTGCTTTAAGGAAGAAATAGCATCAAGGAACAACTTGTCTGATTTCTGATCATTTGTTCTTATTTCAGATGGGTGTTCTGAATACAACTATTGCGTTGCTTTCTAGTTAACAGGTCCAAAAGTTATCCAATTTAAGAGGCTGAAGATGTTCTGAACAGCAACAGTCAGGGCACGACTTAGAAGTACAGGCCTTCAAAATGAAGAGTTACGTGTCAGGAGTTAGGTTGAACCAAAGAACTGTTCTGAACCTTAATTCTTTTTGAATCAACACTGAAAAAGAAAAATATGTTTCTGGCTATTGATTCAGAGTAACAGTGGGTGAAAAAGCCTAATCCAGAGAGCCTACTGGAAGACTTTCCATTAAATAAGATGGATAATAAATCTATAACTAGGAGAAATAATCCTAAAGTCATCAGAACAATTACATAGGGAAAGGAGAGAAATAATTTGTTCATTAATGGTGAAATCATAAGAAATTCTACAAAGTTTGTGGAATTTTCACAAAAATACACAATAATGTCAAGACAGTTTAGAAAGACAAATGTTTCTGAGTTCATTTTTAAATTTTGATTTTTTCTTTATTTTGTCTGTTTTCTCTATTTGTATAAGTATCACACTAGTTTTATTAGATAGAGGGGAAAAAAGTTCCTCTTTAGAGACTCATGCAGCACATCTTGTTTTGATAACATGTATTTCTTTCTACAGTAGCATCAATTTTCTCCTAATTCTTTCTTGTAGTGTTAGTGACTGTGTTACATTTTGTACGTAGTTACATTCTTTTTGATGTTTGCTCTTTAGGTAATGATTCTGACGTTGACCTTGACAGGAAGGAAGATGAGCGAGAAAAAACTCCCAAGAGGCCCAGAGTTCAGAAAACAGAGAAAACTCCATCAGCTAAGGAGACTGAACAGATTTCAGGAGCTAAAAATCCTATTATAAGTGTGGTTTTGACAGCCCATGAAGCCATTCCAGGTAATCAGAATCACCGATTACATAATTAAGTTTGGTTTTGTCCATGCTGATGCTGTATAAAATAATCATTGGTCTAAGAGTGAAATGCTTAGGATATTTATTATCTGAAAATATTTAGTATTCGGTTATCTTGATACAGAATCTCTGCATCTGGCAGCTATATCATTTTAGAACTACCGTCACATTTCTTCATAGGTATGACGAATGCTGGACCTGGGTGTAGTTATCTGCATTAACATCAGTTATGTTTAGTCTGTGAATAGTTATAAAGAAGAAACTGAAAAAATCAGTGACCAAAGAAAAGGAAAGTATTTTTTCCCTGGAATATCTTTATTTCCGCTCTTGATTTGTATATATATTTACGATAAATGTAAATTTAATTATGAAAACACAAAACAGCTTAGTATATATATAACTTAATATTTATGCATACAAATAGTTTGACAGAAAGTATGTATATATATATTCAAAAATCAGGTTCCTATATAATGATTAAAGGATTCTTCATCCATAAATTTTTATAGTGCCTTTTCATCAAAGGATTTTGGAGTAATTTCAAATATTTATTTTAAAACTAGACTTGCATTTGCATGCTTATGTAAACCAGTCACTCACCTGACTGACAGAATCCCTTTTTATAGTTTTGTGCATTATTTTCAGCTTTGTAGCTTTATTGTTCTCTTCATTATTGGTAACATTTCTGAATATTTATTTTGTTTATAGCTCTAAGAACAACTAGAGTGTATTTATTTATTTTATTGTTGTGGGTTGGAAGCTAGCTGGATTTTCTGTGTTGTTCATTAATATAATTTGATATTGAGATCTGTGACATGCTTGGACCTTGCTAAAATGCATTTCTAATTGCAGTAGTAGAGGAAGCTGGATGAGCTCACCTACGAATATCCTGTGTGCTTAGAAGGGAAGTGAAAAACACCTTCAAATTCATTATTTGAGAAACATCACACAGGGTTTTAGACTTACACTGATCTGTTAAAAATTTGGTCTTGCAATATTGTAAATATGGGGGAAGGTGCAAGAGGACTGGTAAGCGCTGGAAGTGTGGAAGCCTGGCTTTGCCGGGGGGTTGAGGTCTGTGCCACTTCACAGAATCACAGAAC
>VZTV01087779.1:0-20822 GCA_013400875.1 Anhinga rufa | reverse complement strand
CTCCCCCATCCCACCAGGGGAGAGTGAGCGAGCGGCTGCGTGGTGCTTGGTTGCTGGCTGGGGCTAAAGCACGACATCAGTTTATCCTGGCTTGAAGTCTTCTGCTGCAGCTTCATACCCATTTTAAAGCAGCTCACAGGACTACCATCTACATGAATGCCTACAAGATTTCCTCTGAGACAGTAAAGACACAGCAATGTCCTTAACCACAACAACTTTTTTAAAGATAAAATAGTAAGGAAAACATCTTGTACCATGTACCTAGTCCCATAACAACCCCTCATCAGCTTCCTTAATCTTAAAAATAAAAGACCTTTCCTTTGCAGGACCACATTTCCAGAAGCAGCTGTGAATAAAGGTGTACTGGAAGTGAAGGCATCTAGTTGTTTAGAAGTCACAGGCACAGATAGACAGCTTCCCAGACTGGGAAGAGGAGAAAGAACCTAAACAAGCCAAATGCATGTATAATATAAAACCTACATAAATTAGTCATAGTGGATGTAAAAGCATAGTGGAGAAAAATGTCAGTGAAGCTGCTCACTGAGGAACACAGAAATTTCCAGACTAGCATTAATACAGATTTCTTAGCTGGATTCAGATGCACTGTTTTGGACCAAGTAAGCCCTACCAGGCCTGATTTGTACAGAAGTTGTGCAACCAACACTGCTTATCTCCTTTCGTATCACTTGCCATTCTGAGGCTTGCATGTGTGCAAGAAAACAACCTATTTTTTCTACACTGACAATATATTTCATTCACCCTAGGATAATCCAGATTTGGGACTACAAGCACTTCTGTAAGAGAAATAAATGAGAAGATTGTGTACATCCATATTAGCTCAGACTAAGCTGAGAAGAAAAAAAAACAACAACAACAAACCAGAACACAGTTTAAGTTTTAGGGAAGCATACAGATTACTGTACCAAGGTCTCAAGAAAGTCAAAACCACATTGAGCTGAGAAAGCAAATGGAGCACTTGCAAGTGCCAATAAATACTTACAAGAGTTCTGCCTCAGTGGAAAAACCTTCTCCTCCTACAGTAATCAAAAGCTATCAGTTGTATAGTAATTAAACAGTCATATTGGTCCTGCAACCGGTTACTAGTTATTCAAACTCTTCATATTGCCATGAAGTAGACCATTCCCCCACAGCTATGTGACAAAAAAGCTTCACAAAGGAACAAAGTGCTGTCTTTTCCTTCCCACATTACCAATGCCTTGAACTTACGCTAAGGATACACCAGATGTTTTTCCTGCACACTCTGTCATCACTACAAGCTACCAGAAATGAGAGGGGAGTTAACAGGTACAGTTACACTGACATTTACTGCTCTGGGGAACCAGTCCACTAAAATTTCTTATGAGAGGTAAGCACCATAAAACTACAGCATCCCAACAGTTTTATCTGATCTAGCATCCTGATATATGAAAACACTGCAGGATAAAACTAGAAAAGCTTCTCCTATGATGGGTATTTTATTATAGAACATGTCAAACAATGAGACCTTCTCAGACACTCCTGTAACAGCAGCCTTAACATTTCAAGGATCTGAACTAACACCTTGTAGAACTAAAGTATTAATTAGGCAACAGTTTGAGAGATATCAACTACTATAATAAACTGCTGTGAGGATGAAGGGCTTTGATTAATTTTACTCTCTATATGCTTATATATGAAATTAATCTGTGATATCCTTCAAATAAAAGCCTGCTACATTTCAATAATCTTCCAACTAAACACTTAAATGGCACATAATTTTTTTCAGAAGTTATCCATGGCAGATTCAGAACAGATATTAATACGTGTTATCACAAAAAATAAGCATTACTGTTCTGTTATTCAGGGTGGTAACAACTCTCTTACATAAGGAATCCTTATTATACAATTCAAACAAATCTTTGATTTTCTAAAATGTACTTTTTTTCACTACTCCAGCTTAAGAAAGTAATGCTGAAATTCACATGCTAAAATTCTTTATTAGTTGGGGGTGGGGGGGTGTTAAGTAGTTTTTCATTTGTTATCAGTTAGGTAGAGAGGAGGTCTGGGTTCATTTGGTTGGGGGGATGTTTTGTTTTACTACACGTTAGGAGGTAATTCTTACCACACTTTGCAAACTACTTCAAGATACAATACTAAATCGGACACGGAAGCACACAGGCCAGTACATTCACACAAACAAGCATATGTATCACCAATGACTGGATATGAAAAATCCTCAAAGAATTCATCTTTGTAAATAAGTGAATGTTACAAAAAAAAATTAATTGCACACCAAAAAGCTTCAGAGGTAAACACAGGCACCAGAAAGACAACCCAAAACAAATTATATAAACTGGTTACTCTTGAGAAATACAACAAAAATTCCAAACTTATAACAAGAAGCTTCCTGTTTGGGACCTCTTGGGCAGACAATCTCCAGAGGACCCTCCTAACCTAGACCACAGAGTCATAGGATGGTTTGGGTTGGAAGGGACCTTTGAAGATCATCTAGTCCAACCCCCCGGCCATAGGCAGGGACTTCTTTCACTAGATCAGGTTGCTCAAAACCCAAGATTATTCTCTGATACTAGGAAACACCCATATGATAAGGTCTTAAAAAGCAAATCACAGAATGAACAAACTTAAGAAAACTATATTGTGCAAAGCAAACAAAATTTCAGCGTATGGCCACTTGTTCATAAATGCTTAAACATTCATATATCCAAAATGAAAATCAAATTTTTAAAATAACAGAGACCGCACACAGGTCACATCTATTCACAACTTTGTGGCTTCTTACTCCATTAGTTAAGTTTGGCTAACATCTTAACAACAGATTCACAGAAGGACCAATATTACATAATTTCAATGGCTTTTATCTGCCTTCAGGTATAAGAAAAGTCACTGACCATCCATTCACAACACTGGCAACCACAATCTGCTATTTGTACCCATAACAGCAGGAGTAGCCAAGGCATTTTGATTAATATTATATTGAATCAAAACCATTTGAAGAAACACTAGCTCCAATTTTGCTTCAGCCTTCAGAAGGATACTCAAGTGGCAGAAATACAACAGCTACATAAAACAGATAGAGCAGGCAGAACAGTTGGAATACTTTCTCAGCTTTAATTCCAAATGTGTTTCTTAACTATTAAACTGCTTCCAATTTATTGCCCAAAGAGGAAGCTTCTTGTTACAAGTTTAGAATTTTTATTGTATTTCTCAAGAGTAACCAGTTTATATAATTTGTTTTGGGTTGTTTTTCTGAGTCAATTCACTTCGCATTGAGATGATTTTTAAAAAACTTTTTCCATTCAGTAATGTCAGTTCCACCAGGAATGGACTTCAATATTGATACCGAGATGACTGTTAATACAATCATCTCCTGTTATTTTCCTTTTAAATGTAAAATGTCTAAAATGTAGTAAAAGCAAAAGACTTAGAGTTTTTCTTTTCTAAAAGTACACTGTGAACACCTATCTTATAAATCCAAATTATTTCGTCAAATTGCCTTCCCATGCATTTTATGGAAAAAAGTCCCTCTCAACTATTGATTTACATATTTAAATTAAATTTAATGCAAATTAAATTTTAAAAATAATAACGATGATAATATAAGAATTGCTGGTCCTACAGAAGATTCAATAACTGGAGATACAGCTTGGGCTATACAGCACGTAGGAAAACAATGCAAATGTGGGTTGTGGGTGATAGTTCCTCCCTGAAAACTCTCTCAGCATTCAGTTATCCTGCCACAGAAGTGCCTCAAGCACTTCTGGCACTTTTGTATAGCTCTCAATTAGGTTTCTTTCCATGACGTTGTCTAGTCACTTTTTAGAGGCTGGTTTCAAAAGGAACGAAACCTACAGTACATAACCAAGTTACTCCTTTGCTTTTCCTCACAACACTAAGAAAAGTCATTTTTAAAGCTACAGAAAGCATACTGAGAATACTGACCCAGGTGTTTTTTTCAAGTTACACTGAAGTCTTCATGCAAACTCCAGCAAAATTGGAGAATTTGTTTTAAAGAAGCCAAGGATTACTCCCGTCAGATTTACTTGTAAAGATAGAAAGCTTGCTTCTTTCTTGAAGTGGTGTGATGACACTAACAGTATTTTCTACAATACACATTTGAAAGTGGTTTTATCTAACGATAAGCCTTTCCATAATAATTTCATGATGATATGCTCATAGGGATAATAAAATGTTTTAAATACAAGATGACTTGATGTTGTAAGTGATTACTAACAACGTTTCTATCAGACAAGAAATAAACTGCATGCTGTTATTCATGCAAATCCTAATCAAACAAAAGCAAGAACCTCTTAAGAACTACCAAGAAGAAAACACTCTTGGTGGTGAAGTATAAAACTAGGAAATATACCATAGGTCTTTAAAATGCAAAAGAGCTGGGAGATTAAAATTTCCTATGCTTTAAATTTGACAACAGATCTTTCAAGCACAACCAAGCCCTCCTTCCAGCTTTGAAAAAGGCTGTGGAGATCATACTATTTTTTGCACTCTTACAAACAGCACACTCTTAGTACATCTGTTTGCATCACAACGGGCAACAAGTGGCTAAACCATGAAGAGTGGCAAGAGAGCTAACTGGTACGTACCACAGTATGGGGAAGACACAGGTAACAGAATCACTTCTTGAAAAGATAAAAATATTTTGAAGTAGCATTTCAAACAGGAATAAGACTCACTACATTAACGCAGTTTGTCTGACCTGGAGAAAATGGCTCAACCTAGTGTTCTGAAGCAAAGAACCAACACAAAATTTAATTTTAAATTGCTAAGCTGGCCTACTTCAAAAATTTAACAGCTTCACATATATAAGAAATATTTTTTTGCCTTTTCAGAACACTTAAGGCTACTAACCTCTTCTCTTTTGCATATTTTCTAGTTACACGTGAGATAAGGTGAAGTTTCACAGACACTTTGGTTAAACTTCATCCAAATTGCTTTAGTTGCTGACAATGCACAAACTCAGGAGTTCCTACCAATTCTTGGAAGAACATTTATTTTGGCCCAGTTACCTTGAGAAGAACATCCCAACTAGTGGTAAACCCATCACCAGGGATGTAATATATACAGAAAGGTCTTTCACATAAGATACAGATCAGATATTTACTAAAGCATCCATTTGCAATGGTTACTCAGTTATTCCAACACTGATTATTTTCACTCCCTGAAGTAGTTAGTGGCAGTATTTTTAATAGTTTACAGTAAAACCTGGCAAGGAGTACCCAAGAAATTAAGTCTAGAACAACAGGTTCACACTTTTGATTTGGCAATGAAACATTCATGGGACTGTCTTTTAACTCCAGGCTGTATGTGCCTATTAATTTGTGCCCAAACATCTTAAACACAAGTTTCCTCAAGCCACTAAATTTCTCTCAGTATTTTATTATTAGAGGAAAAACAGGTTATACAGTATGGCTAAATGACTTCTACCATACCCCATTATCATTTGCTAATAAGCTTTCTCAAGCTTTCACCAATAAGACTAAAATTTATCTTGCTTACTGTCTGCATGAGGCTTGGGGGATATTTTGAAGAAGAACAACAGACCAACAAAATGAGACATACAGAAGTAGTGCAAGGGAAAAATTCTGTGAAACCAGCTCTATTAGTTTTTCCAAGAAAAAGATAATTGGGGGTGGGGGGAAGCCTGTAACTTGGAAACCCTTAAGCTACGAAATGGGAACTTCCATAGAAGATGACTTGGATGTCAGGAATTTGCCATTTTCTAATCAATGAGAACTCATGCAAACATGACAAAGTTTGAAAAATCAGAGCTGATAAATGCTAACAGTCTTCTAAGGCATCCAGAATTTAACAGCATCTTCAGATATTTTCCATTAAAACAAAGTTTTATTGAAACAAAGCACCTATGATTACAATCTGGCTTGCCAGGGCTCTTTTTTTTCCTTTGGCGACTGGCACATCAGTTCCCCTGTTGAGCATGCTGTCTATACACCACCACCAGAGAAACAGAAGGTCCACTACTTAGAGCTCTGGACTTATGATCAACTATACTTCTGCCTCAACCACAAAGCCATTGAACTTGACCTATCATTGTTTCTTACCCTACTGACATGAGAGGGGAGTGTCAACATGTAATTCCTCTTCATATCTTTTCTACTGTAACTTTTTCCCAGCTCTACAGAGGCCAAAGCCAGTCCACACACTGCACAATTACTTTTTACCAGCTGCATGCTGGAAGAAGTAATCTGACTAGAGATAAAATCTGGACAAAGGAAGTTTACAAAAATGTAAAATTAATGAGAAGCTTTATTAAGGTTTCTAATATCCAAGTTCTCCCAATAAGTGCTGTTGGATACACCTAGATCTGACTTCCTATGCAACTATACTGCAGGAACATCCTCTATGATCTTCAGAGAGCCCTTGCCTTGGTCATTTCTTAGGAAAGATCCACCCTAGGGATAAACCAGAGTTGAACAGGGCCAGAGGTCCTGAACATGGAATGTAATGCTTTTTACTTCTCTTGCCTCCCTGTTCATAAGCTCTTTTCCTTACTCACCTTTTCTTCTTTTATCTCTTTCTGTCTGTGTTTAATTGGAGTCTTCTTCAGGCAAAACTAAAACTTTCCCTGTGAGCCTGCAACTACAGAGGCAATCAAAACCAGCATCTTAAAAAGCCAGATGCTGTGACAAGCTTGGCAGGTCTCCAAGTNCTCTGCTCTGGTGAGACCCCACCTGCAGTGCTGCGTCCAGCTCTGGGGTCCTCAGCACAGGAAGGACATGGACCTGTTGGAGCGGGTCCAGAGAAGGGCCACAAAGATGATCTGAGGGCTGGAGCACCTCTCCGATGAGGACAGGCTGAGAGAGCTGGGGTTGTTAGGCTAGAGGAAAAAAGGCTCTGGGGAGAACTCACTGCAGCCTTTCAGTACTTAGAAGGGAGCTTATAAAAAAAGACAGAAAAGGGCTTTTTACCAGTAGTAGCGACACAGTGGTAATGCTGTAGTGACAGAACAAGGGGCAACAGTTTTAAACTGAAATAGGGTAGATTTAGATTGGATATGAAGAAATGAGGGTGGTGAGACACCAGAGGTGTCACAGGGGAACAGGTTGCCCAGAGAAGGTGTGGATGGCCTATCATGGGAAGTGTTCAAGGTCAACCCGATCTAGTGAAAGACATCCCTGCCCATGGCATGGGGGTCAGACTAGGTGATCTTTAAAAGGTCCCTTCCAACCCAAACCATTCCATGATTCTGTATTCTTGTGCTTTTCAGATCACCCCTTGACCTCAAAAGGATCTTGAATTTTTTGAGGTACCCAAACATTACAACGATGAGCACTACAGAAAAGTCCACACAGAAATTAATATTGTAATAGGGACTTAATAGCCTACAGTACACAGAGCCTGAGGCTCGCAATGAACAACCAGGCTAAGATAAAATATTGATCAGTGGCTTAGGAAGTGAATACCATGTGTCCTCTTCACCAAATGAGGCAGGACTGTGGTGGGAAAGAAATGCACAAGTCATTAAGCAATTGGAGGTTATATCATGCTGCCCATGCACAAGAGGACAAAGGCATAAATTAAAAACACACCCACCACCTTAGTTATGGGATTTCTTAAGTGTTTGATGTCAATTTAATATAGTCTGTTGTTACAATTAGCACTGCTGCCTTTCTACCATCAAAGTGTATTAACAACTAATTTAGAAACTTCTGTAATCATCTTGAATCATTTGTTATGTTAGTATGCAAGCAGGTGGGAGACATCAAAATACTGAATACAGTATTATTCTACTCTATTTTTATTGACATTTTAGCCTTCAGTTTTAAAAATCCTCAAGTGTAACCTATAAAAAAAAAAAGAAGTATTTTATTAGAGTTCTTGTTTGAATGTATTAGACTTCAGGTAATTTATTTGTGCAAACATTCACAATATCATAATGATCAAGCATTAAAGGAAAACAAGCATTTTGCCTGAGGAACGTTTATGTACTTACAGATGTGTACAAAACTAAACTAAATGTGCCTGTGTTTCAGCACAGAGACAGATGCAGCCTCCACTGGTAAGACGCTTAGGGTGTAAATAGAAAAACAAATTTCAAAATGTTGAAACACTCAATATTGCCTCTTGGGCAGTTTCTTTCCTTCTGACCATATTTCAACTTTCTCCAAATACATAAAAGTTATTTAAGTTATTAACGTACAAATTAACTACAGATTCTACTAAAGACATGGTATTCTGAATTCTGTTCTCAGGTATTATATTTTTCTGTCTGTAGTTAAGTCACAACAGCATCTTGGACGTGTAATGTGACCTTGAAACCATGAGGCGTCAATACTATATATACTGCATGTGCAAAACAGAAATTAAAACAGTCCTAGAAAATCCATTAAGTCAAACTTTTGGGGATGGAATAGAAGTATAATTGTTTCTCTGACTACATATATACTACCGTAATGTTTAAGACCACTTCAAAAGTAGACTTGGATTGTGTGTTTATTGGGCATGCAAAGTCAATTTTACTCAATCCAGTGATTCCTAGAAGACATTTGGGACCAAATACAATTCATTAGTTTAAATACAGACCACCAGTTCTATTTCGGGCATAAGGTAGCACCCCTCCACCCCCAGCCTCCAGGTTTTCCTCTGAAATACGGCGGGTCTCCTAGAAAATCTGCATCTCCATCTCATCTACCAGCCAGGTGCAAGTGCCTAGTGTACCCTCAGGGAACTAAACCCCTCAGCTAGGTGGAATATCTTAAAGACATTTAAAAAGCCTCTCAGCAACAATGTTTATACAACTGATTCCTGCCTTCAGCTCTGGAAATGGAGTCCCTGTTTGAAGTTAGGCACGCACAATCTCTAGTCATTTTGAAATAAATGTTGCTTCAAAAAAGTTAATAATTCCAGCCTTATCCTCACCTATTCTTCAAGCTATTAAAAGTTTGGTTTATATATCAGGCTCTTCTTCCTTGTTTGGTGCTTCTAACATTTAGTTTCTTCTCTTTTGTTAAGTGACTGACTCTGTTTTCCCCTGGAGTATATTCTGCTGTCCTCTTTCAATCCCTCAATTGCTTTTACACTTATAAAAGGTTATGCATAACAGACCATCATCAGTGAGCAAGTACACTAGATTAATTCCACATATAAACAAAATACATTTAATGCCTCTAGAACCTACAAATCCAAAGCATAATTGCCACTTACAGTCAAAGCATATGTATATTATAAAGCTGGCTTCCTGAGTAATGCCAAACAAGGATAAATAAGTAATAAAAAACCCCAAAGGGCTGAACATTTCAGGAGCTGTGCAATTCACCACTGATTTTTAAGGGCCGTAACTATTCGCTCTTACTTCCAATCTTCAACAAAATCATCCTCCTGACCTCAGTGCAAATCTGAAGATGTCTGCTCATTACTAGAAACATTTGTACTGAAAATTATTAGCTCTTGAAACTGTAATGCTATTTTTTGTGGTCAAAAAGAGTAGATTACCATGAACTCCGCATAAAAAAAATTCAAAGTTTTGCTTTTTATTATCTTTAAAACTACAGAAAAGCTGTCATTAGCTAGTATCTCAACACTGCTTTCTTTCCTGCTTTACTCCATAAATAACATCCAGCAACAGAGAACAGACAAAAAGTCATCTGACAGCTAGTTTACAAAATAGATCAAATACATCTTCTACAGTTTGCTCTAACAAGAAAATAATTACTGCTATTGTAAATCAACTAGACCTTTGAGTAGTAGATTACAAAACTTCCTCTGAAAAATCAGATTCATATAAAAGAATTATTGTAAAAAGACAACAGATTTCACATGGTCTTGCAGCTATGTCATTCTAGAAGAACACTGTTCCATGTTTTACAAATGTCAGATTTTAAAAACAAAAAAAAACCAACCCAGATTTAAAACCTGGAATGCTATAGTACATAGTGAAAGAAACCAGCTGAAATTTGTAGCACTCTTGAACAGACTACCATTATGCTTATTTTCCAATGCAAGTGAAGAAGGACAAAGCTCCCTGCCTGTTCACCACGTTTGTTACTTACAGAAACTTCCCTGATAGAGGGGGGGCAGTAGATCTTGGTGCCATTAGGACTATATTAAAAAAGTTTGTTCTGGGTAATTTTGAAGTGCTCATAGTTGCAGGAGATTTGGAAAAATTCCAATAGATCTTAAACAAATGCAGTTGAGACCATAGGTCCCTCGTATTCTTAAAATACACACTCCCTTATTCAAAGATTATCTTGCTGCTAATATTACCTACAAGTCCATGAAGCCTGAGCCACCACCCATTTTACTGAAGTGCTGGCAAGCAGGTCAACACCATCAGTTGCTGCCTAGTCCCTCAGCAAAACAGTTAGCTTAAAACACAGATTTGCACAGATCTAATTTCAACACGCCCCAGAAAACTATCAATACCAAATTAGCTGGTCAACAAAGCATAGGTTTAAAGAAGCTGCTTCTCAATCATTTTAGGTTCTATTTGAGATGATAAAGACTTATCAAATAATCTGAAGCCCACAGTTCTGTGATATCTCTGAAGTAGTTAGCCGAGGGTTTTAAAAAGAGAAGGATAAACAGATCTTGTCTTAAAAGTAAGAGGCAAGTTATTTTGACTAACTGGTAAATTATTTTTGTATCATTGTATGGAGATTTCTATTAGAAGATAACTATACCTCATACTGTATCAAGGAAACCAAGTAACAGCAAACCTATAAATTGCTTTATTTGAGAAGAGTTTCATTCAACTGGTATAACTGGAGGAGATCTCAGGGTGGCCTTTGAATCTTCATAGCATAAATTCTAAGTTTAGTTAGTGTGATTTGTTCCAGATGAAGCATTTGAGTCAAGTACTCCAAAACACTGAGATAAGTGGAAGCAAGCTATAAAGTAGTTAAGATTGCTCAGTGACCTGACCTCCCCATTTATTACCATTTCTCAATAGCAATACAGGAATATGAGAAGACATAGATAAGCATCCATTCCATCTTCTGAAACAAGGAGATGCTGCTGACATCGTGATTTTAAAACTTATCCAAGTGTGGAAATTTGCATTCTCTGCTACATGTAAGTATTTAAAAAAAACAACACCAAACTCTCTTTTGAGGAAGCCAGTTCCCATTCCCTTTCACTCAATAGCCAGAAGATGCAAATGTAGGATATCATATTTGATAGGACTGCACAACGTATGTGACTGAACAGCAAAGGCATGCAGCAGGGACACTTAAAACAATTGTAAATAATACACCGTGTGCGCTGAGGGAATAGTTGCCTACAGGCTAGATAACTAACAAACAGACATATTTAGCATTTCCTAAATTAGAACATATGAACTTCAGAGTTTCATTTACCCATGCTTGGCCTTTAATGGCCTTTACATGAATGGCCTTTAATTCCATATAAATCAGAATTCGTGTTTTTCTTGACTTGTCAGCACTGAAACACCATTCTTTTGAGTTCTGTCTCCTTAAAATACATCAGCAGTGCACCAGTAAACATCCAGATAGATTGTCTCTGTACCAGTAGTGATTTCTGTTGTTATTTTTGAGAGTGACCTGTGATTTCGTCACGTACTCACACATGACCATAATCTTTTCCTGGACTCTTCTCTGATTAAGAGTGGAGAAAAAATCAGGGGTGCTGCTGCTACAAGGCAGTGTGAGACATATAGGACAGTTATTTCACTATGTATGCAACCAACCGTCAACTGATTTATCTTTTCACAAGAGGTAATATTGTTCCTTCTTTTCTGAAGGTCATAAAGCTGGAGTCCATTAATGGAGCTGAACTAAATCTTTCCAAATCCTTCCTAGCTGTGCAAAGCAAGTAACTATGCTAAGATAGTTATGGTAAAATACCTTGGTAATTGGCAGTCATCCTTCCACAAAGATGATGCCTATGTGTGTCTTCTTCAAAACTGAACATCAAATAACCTGGAGAAATACTAATCTGTGAGAATACAATCATTCTCAAATTTAAACAAAATGAAGTCTCAAGTCTCACAATAAGGTGTGCGTGTAATTTTTGGATAAGTAGGGCATGATGTAATTAAGTTTACACCTACTAAGCTTATCAGTTAATTGTAGATTTGATCAATTCCTCAAAAAATTTAGGATAAGAGAAATTGCTGCAATTAGTGGAAGCATGAGACATTCATGCCATCAAGTGCAGGTACAAAGTTTGCTTCCATTAACGTCAAATAAAAAGGTTTTATAGTGTCATTACACCACTGCTAATTACATCCAAAACAGTCAGTAATGATGGCAGTACATATGTTGCAGTGGAGAAAAGGAAATAAAGCAAGGGATTTCTCACCTAAGTTCCTGGGAAACACAAAGAAGCCTTGCACTGTCACTCCAGCTCCAGAACTGCTTGCCCACTTGCCCCTCCTTGGTTCTTCCCCCTGCAGGCAATTCAGCTAAGAGGGACAGAGAGTACCAAACAATACAACAAACAGCTGTGTCTGGAAAGCAGCAGCAGAGAAGTATCTTGGCCCTTTCTCCCCACTCCCTTCTTTACACTGTGAGTAGCCAGTCACCTTTACGTAAGAAAATAATAATCCACTCTTATTTTAACAGAGCCAAAATCAGTCTCGACCTACTTTCAACAGAAAAAATTGAATGAGATATCATTAGCTTAAAATTTCTTCCTATACACTTCCAAAATATTACAGATTTTTTTCGTAACAAGTTCTTCTCCACAATACACTTCTTACCTCTTCTCTCCAAAATAAATACAGATATATATATAAGAAGAACATAAGAGGTGCAAAGGAATATGAGCTGACATAATCTGAATAAAAAAGACCTGACTGCTTTGATCAAAGTTACAGAGGAAAAAAAAAGTCACTTAGTAGCTGTAAGTAATGTAAAGCCACTGGGGGAATACTGAGAGTAAACAAACACTATTTTTCTGTGTGTAACCAGTGTAAATGGTTGAGTACAAGCATCTGTGGGCAAGCACACAAGAGAACATGGAGCACAGTAAACCCACATTAAACGTTATGCTAAGAAGATATGAACTCACATTCGTGCTTTACAGAATTTTGTATCTTCATTACTTCATGAGGTTACATTTTACAGAACAGCATAAAACGCTTCACAATTCATAAAATGTCACGTGACAATGAAAGACTAAACCAGCAGTTTTAGGGAATGAGTTGGTGGAGAAAAAGGAGACTAGGGAAGAAAGGAGACTTCTTACCTAAATACTAAGCACTCTTAGCCATTAAAAATACAGAAAAGCAGCACACAAGTCACAGAGAGGGACAGATGGCAAGTAGAGGAGCTACAGGGCAGCTAAGACAGACAGTGTTCTTGACAACTTCAGAAATCAGAATCACAGTCAAGCCTCAAAAGGTGATCAAACAAGTTTTTCTCAGGGGCTCTGAGGAAAAAAATCTCAAGATGGAAAATGCAGATTGTCTCAAGCTGTGTAACCACTAAGAGAGAGAAGAATGAGCAGGGTTTGAAAGAAGGACTAAGGAAAACTTGGAAGAATTCCAACTGGCATTGGAACAGGCTGCCCAGAGAGGTGGCGGAGTCACCATCCCTGGAAGTGTTCAAAAAACCATGTAGGCATGGCACTTCAGGGCACAGTTTAGGAGGCACGGTGACATTGGGTTGATGGTTGGACCTGATGGTCTTTGAATCATTAAGGCTGGAAAAGACCTCTATGATTCTATGAAAAGCCACCATACTTGAATGACATGAGAAGCAAGCAGTAATTTGTTTTCCAGCCTTCCAACTAACTGTCCCTCACCCTGAGGTTTTCCTATTTTTATCCTGGTCGGATTTGTTGTGTTCTAATAAAGTCTTTGGTTTCAGGTACTGAACAGTTTAGTCTCTTGTAGCATGCTCAATATAAAAATGGAGATGGGGATGAAGAGAGGAAGTAATTCCACCTAAATGCGCTGTCTGATTCAGGGTCTTAAGAGATTGCACTGCATTTCTAAAAAAAGAAAAAAAACACATCATCATTTTTTAAAAAACCTTGTAGTTGAAGATTTAAAATTACAATTTCAAGAGCCAGTGTAGTTTATCTTAAAAGTGCCAAATGAAGGTAAAGGATTTCTTTGCTTTATACATATTTAAGAACTCACAGGTAGTATTTCTAAGCATCACTACCATACGTACCTATGCTAACAGCTGTACCACTGAATAAAAAGCTGTCAGAATTTGCAGATTCAGAACTTTGGCTGAATGGGATTTACCCTAGCAGATGTATCTAAGCACATCTTTTTATGTGCAAGTACTTTTCATACCGACATCTCATCAAGCCAAAAATACCTTTTTATTATGGAAAGGATTAAAAGGTGCATATACATGCAGCTCACAGAAATTTCACACAAAGTTTATTGTATTCCATTATGATTATTTTGATTCACTGGATTTATAATCCATCTATTGCAGTGCAAGTGTCTGCATAAGTCTGAGTTTGAGTTCTATATGGGCAACCATGGCCAAGCAACTTGAAACTGATGTGACAAACTGAGTACCTGTAGGGCATGAAAGAATTAGGGCATGCAAAAACTTCTTGTCTCCTTCCCTCAAGAGCTTGCATTTATTCTGAAAAGTTACAAGGATTTCACTGCTATTATTTATAAACTGTTTCTCTATCAATGATTCTCAAAATGAGCACTGTCCTAAGTACAACTTCTGGATAGGCAACTGCTAAGAGTTCAAAGATTTGAGTTATTTTTGAAGACAGGAAAATCTCACCTATTGTGAGTTTTAAAAGCTGAAAGAGCAATAGGCTTCTACCCTACCTCTGTGTTCTATGGAAGGCAGTTCAATTTGGATTGAATTGCCTGTTAAAATAAATACGTAAAATTGTAGCCAGTTTTCAAAACACCCCTTAAAACCTCCAGCAGTTTCTGTCCACTTCACTGCCGAGCCACACGTATCCTTCTGCTCCTCCTCCCCACTCAGTTTTGTATCTGAAAGGCCCCAGTCTCTCAGTAACATCCACAGCCTTTCCCCGACTTCTCTGCTTCCATCCTTGCAATCCACTTTGTTTACAATGCAGTGCATCCAATGTCCTTTTTCTTTCTCTGCCAGTCCTCCCTCACGCACTCCTAAAACAAGTGTCCTCTAGACATTCTGCACTTAAGCAAAGCCAGGAGTTTGTCAACTTTAAGAACTTCCTCTCTCTGTCTACTTGCTCTGGCCACACAAAATACCTAGAGCATATTTGCAATGAGCTAGCGAGTAATGAATTGCTGTATCACACAGCTAGCAACATCACGTCATCCTATACTTGAGAGGCATTTGAAAGATCTTGCAGGGAAGGAACACACAACTTCCTTCAGTGTAGACCATCAACACTGGATCCAGTCCCTACAAGAAAATGAAGTTGTATTATACCAGTTCAACTCTACATTCGCATCCCTCTCCTCCCATCCATTATAAATTGCTGCAGGGCAGGGAACTTCATATTGACATCGCAGAATCACTACAGCCAAGAAGTAAACTTCCTCATCTGTGGTGCCTAGAAAACCCAAACCAGAAAGAAAAAAAAAACAGTATATACTAAAAATTAATTATTCATTCACCACTTAACTAGTCATACATCTTTCTCAGCTGTTCCCTGCGCTTCATCTCAAGTGTGTTCATAAAATGAACTTCAGATCTACTGACAACACTCTACCACCGCTATGCCTTCCAAGTCCTTTAACTCCCGTATCAAAATCAGAATTCTTGTCTTGAGAAGTTTTCCATAATTCTACCCACACCATTATCCCCACCTGTTTTTTTCCCCAGCTTCTTCTAACCCAGGTATTTCTGATTATCATCTTCTCACAACTGTATTTGTCACCTTTTTCCACTCCTCCCCTGTCTTCCAACTCACAAGAAATAAATAAGTAAACAAACAAATCAACCAGTAGTCAAAATAATCTCCTCTATATGAATAGGTGGGGTTTTTTTGAAAGGAACCACTGTGTGAATTGCTAATTTGTCATCCTAGGGTTCAGTTTAAGACTGAATTTCACACTGGTTTTGAGCTGTTAAGTCTAACATCCTGGTTTCATTGTACAATACAGACGCCTAATTAAACTAAAGCCACATCGCCAACAATATAAAAAAAAACCTCTTACAACAGCAAAAAAAGGAGTTAAAGGTACAGCAGCAGGACAAACAACACTCAGCTCAGAGAAGAAACTTTAATTTACAGCCAGAATAAGCACTACAGTGCAAATCCCCATTGAGACCCTTGGCTTGCCACCATTGCTGCACGAGCAGTAAAGCCAGTTAGTTTACAGCATAAACTTCTACACAACTTGCAGTTACATCTTCACAATGCAGTCACAGAAGCATCAACAATAACTGAGAGCATTATATTGTTGGAAAAGTGCATAGGCCATTAATCTTTTCTGAATCAAACAGAAGAAAAAGGCTAAGCCCACTCCAATAGTTTTTCCACTAAAAAAAATACTGCTGCTGATCTTCTCACTAAAGAGATTCTTCTCCTCATAGCAGCATTTCCGATTTAGAAGACTTGAGTTTAAGTGAGCTTCTGATGCAAAAAAGTATACCCTAAGATCTAAGAATAAATTTTTAGTTCTTCATTTGGAATCCTTTCCCAAGACTGTGGCCAGAAAAAGATTTGAGATCAGAAAAAAATTATACAAAGATAAATATGGTTACCAGTTTTATGATCTGCAGCCTTTGAATTTGAAGAGACAGCCCACTGAAAAGCAACACTGTTCTTAAAAGCATTTTCACATGCACTACTAACCAGCTTGTATCTCAGATAAGAGAAGAATCAATCTTCATTCCAGAACTGGAGCAATACCGCGGGTCACAGGGCCCATGTGTCTGTGGTACCAGCAACTGGAGCAAGCAAGGATACATATGTCAGTGTGTGATCGCTAGTGAGTATCAAGCCAAACTAGCCAATGAGTAGGTGACTGGGGAGCCAGGTATCAAAGCAGCCATAAGCCTACGGTGTTTCTCTGTGAGCATGACAACTGAAGGAGTTGGCTACTGGAGAGACCAGGATGTCCAGCTAGACCAACTGCTAGAGGGACCGTACAGTCTGGTGGTCAACTGAGAAACATTTTTATGTACACATGTATCTGAGACAACTGGAGGGGTTGGCTACCAGACGGGCCAGGCAGTCCAGGCCAACTATTGGAGAGACCATAGGGGAGACTAGGGGTCAACTGAGAGGTACATGTCTGTGCTGGCATACGCCCAGTGTATGGGTATTACAACAACTGGCACATGGCTACAGGCCCCAGGGGCTCACACATCCAGGTGCCAGCAGCTGGGGAGAGCGGGGATCCAAGGGCCAGCTCCTGGACAGACAGCATCTAAGGCCAGCTACTGGAAGGATCCATGTTCTGTATAAACATTTCCCACTAATGGACTTTTATCATGATCAACCAGAGAGTGGAACAGGATACGGTCATGGGTACTTTTATGTTTGCATGTGTGCTGTGTTCTGTCTGCACTGCTCTCTGTGACAGGCCATGCATATATTTTATACATGTATTTGTGCAGGTGCCTACTGGGAATACATGCTCAGCCTTGCTCTTAGGGGTTTGCCAATTCCAGTTGCTCAGTGGAGGAAAGGCTGCTACAGCTCCATGTCCCCAGGTCCAACCAACAGACATGCTGGCCCAGATCAAAGGTCCAGCATCCTTACTTCTGACAAGTAAGTACTGATTAATAGGAAAATTAACTGACAAGGGCAACATCTAGTTTACCCTAAATACTCATCCACCTTTCAAAAATTTGTATCGTAGGGACTTCCCAAAATGGTGTACTTAAAGGCTGTTGACAGGCTTCTTCATAGATGTGCTATTGTTATTTAAACCCAGATTGACTTTTAGCATCCAGAGTGAGAAGGCTCACCTCCTCTCATTTGGAACCTGATACTTCCCTGTTTATCTGACACTCCTTGGTTATCTGCTCCATGTGACTTACCATTTACATCAAACAATTTAACTCCCTCAGCACCCAGTGATCTTTATCCTAGCCAGTCAAACATGGCCCTTTAAAAGTTGTTGGCACAGAAGCCCGTCCTGCCTTTCCCCAAACATTAAGCATCAGATTAATAACGTTAAGGTTAGGAGAGATCTCTGGCAGTCATTTAGCTCAAACCCCTGCTCAAAAGTCACTCTTAACTAGAGCAGGTTGCTCTGGGCTTTGCCCAGAAGTTTTGAGTAACTCCAAGGATGGAGATGCCACAGCGTCTCTGAGCAACCTCTTCCAGTGTTTGACCATCCTCACAGGGAAAAGAGTTTTCTTCTCACCTAGCTGACATTTCCCAACTGGTGTTGATTTCCACCTGTCCTATCACAGTAGGCATCCAAAAAGAGTCTGGTTCTGATTGTCCACACACTCCCACTTGGAAACTGACTCTTATCCCCAATTTGGGGTCACCCATGAACTTGGCTGAGTTCAGTCTCAGCATCATCCACACTGTGGGAGAGCATGGCAAAGCCCCTGCTGAGGTCAACGCAAACAACAGCCACGGCTCTTTGTCTGCATGGCCAGTCCTCTCTTCACGGAAGGTAGCTGTGTTGGTCTAGCATGGTTTGCCCCTCGTAGCTTTGTGCTGGCTGCTCCCAGTCCCATTCTGGCTCTTCATGCAGCTGGTAATGGCTTCCAGGGAAAATTTGCTCTATCACCTTCCCCAGGACAAGGTGAAACAAACCAGCCTGTAGCTCCCTGAATCCTCCCTGTTGTGCTTCTTGCAGAGGAGTATAATGTCATCTCAGAGCCCATACTGTATCAGTAAAACTAGGATGGTTTGTACGCATCACTACCCAATTCTCAACAAAGAATGCCAACTGTCATTTTAGCACTTACCTAAAAAAGTCTTCCTGCAAGTCTTCACAGCCAGCTTTTTATTCACAATTCATAGTACCATTATCTCAGTATTCATCTTCTTTCCAGATTATATCCCTTTACCTTTATTTGTCAGCATTTTAGAAAATAAATAAATGAACATAATAAAACCAAGGAAGAATATTTCTCCAGCCATGACATGACCTTTCTTCTCATTTGATAGCACCTTAGGTTCCCACAAAGCTTTTGATGGAAAGCCTTGTTGAATGCCCTCCACAACCCAAGTAGACTACCACCACCAGATTTCCCTTGTGAACGTGGTTTTTAACTCCCTTCCAGAATCCTACAAGATTATTCAAGCATGATTTCCTATTGCAAAAGCCACATGGACCTCCCACTGTGTTGTACTAGTTAACTACCCACCAATTCTATTCCCTGTAATAGTTTCTCCTAGTTTTCCCACTGTAGATATTAAGCTTACTGGTAAGTAGTAGAGGTCTCCTTAAAAATTACTTTCAAATTTTCCAAATACCAAGTTTTAAGCAGGAGGTCACACCCATATTTAGTAGTTTGGTTGTTTAATTCTTGAGCTCCTTTAAATACCATCTGGTTCTGGCAACTGGCACCTTTAAATACCATCTGGTTTCTGCCTTTTTTTTTTAAACCTTGTTCTATAATTGCTTCTACCAACACTTCAATTTGAAGAGACATCCTTTGATACATCCTCCATAATGAAAGATTCCAGATCAGAACTTCTTCAAAGCTCATCTATGAGCACAGATGCAAGAGGTAAAACAATAGGTTCTTTTTTGATAGAGCTTTATTTCCAACCAGAGGATAAAAGGAGAGATCATCTATTAGTCCTACGCGTTCTCTAATGGACTTTTCAATCCCAACGTGTTTCAAAAAGATTAATTTTATACCTTCTACAAATTGTGCCTCCAACGTCTTTCTTAGCTGTACTGCATTTTTACCTTATTCTGCCAGAACTTATGAGCCTTTGTACTTGCTCTTGCAGACAAAACTTGACCTTTAAAAAAAAAAAAAATGGTGAAAACCACTTTGTGTAACTACCTCTCTTACCCCGCCGTTCAGCTATGCCACACCAGTTTCTTTTTGGACTTATCTTCGATGGGTGCACACATTTTCTCCAAGACTCCCACATGGCATCTTCAAGCAGTTCCCATGCCACTTGCAAGAATTTTACTTATATACATTGTCTTCGGTATGCTTTCTCATTTTAAGTAGTTTTCTCTAAAAATCTGAAAATCCCCAAAGCAGGGCATTTTCAGAAGTAGAAGTGTTTGATTCTGTAAGATATTTAAATACATTTTACAGAACTACTGTTTGACAGTTAACACTTCAAACCAGATCCTGCACACAATGGTCAGAACTACATAAAAACCTGCTTTTCCATCTTCAGGTTTGTGGACTAACTGCTCCATGAAATACTCACTAACTGTGTCTAGCAACTCAGTCTCCACATCAATCATTGCTGCAGCCACTGCCACTACCAAGCAGGCACCAGGCTGACCAGGGAGCAATACAACTATGAGGCCAGAAGAGAATGAAAGAGGTCCGAAGAGAAAGAAGGGGAGGTGAATAACCACATAATAAAGTCAGCTTCTGTGCATTTATACACCACATCACTCATGGGGCTCCAGGTTCTGGAATTAGACATTCCTAGTTTTTCGTGAGCCGCTGTTTCTCAGTTTCTAATTCACGACTGCAGAGAAAAAAAAAGTTAGAATTCAGATACTAGATGTGAATTCAAGAAGCAGAAAGCAAATAAATCCCATTAAAAGATAACAAGAAAGCATAAGCTAACTGCTTAAAATTAGCACTCAAAAGTTTAAGTGAAACTAAAATTTGACTACTGAGATTGAACTAGCCACTGCAGAGCCAAAACACCTGCTGAAAATTGGCTGGATAGAGGTATCTGCATTCCCATGTTCTGATGCAAACAGATGTTCTATTTGGAGCTCCTTGCTTATTGCTTCTATCATGAAATCACTCTTCCCTCTGTGTACCCTAGGGGTATTCCCC
>VZTV01087776.1:0-16789 GCA_013400875.1 Anhinga rufa | reverse complement strand
CGGGGCCGGGGCCGGGGCCGGGGCGCAAGTCTGGGCTCGGCCTTGTTGAACCCCTCATCGGAGGCAGGGGGTAACGCGGGGGCCGGCCGAGCAGCCTCACAGCGGTTCGTAACGCGGCGGGCAGGGCAGGGTGGCTTTGTGGCGCGCCGGCTCCCAGTAGTTAATATTTTCTTTTATTGCTGTCCCAAATACGTATTTTCCGTTGCCTCCTTCCCTCCTTCAGGATCAGACTGACACTTCGCTGGTCGGTAATCGGTACCCTAGAGTTTATCTGAGCTTAAACTCTGACGTTAATTTTTCTGCTTTACTGCTCACAGATTGCTTTGAGAAATCTGTTTAGAGTTTGTAGGTGTGCATTTATACTGCATTTTTAAGGCTTAATAACGTTATTTTTACAGATGTGACACCGATTTAACCTGCAAAGCAGCAACCTGAAAAACAGTAACCTGATACAACTTGAAAAACAGTTATGCTTCATGACTGATTTATGTGAAAGTAGTATAATTACTTGTTTGCTGTCATAAACATTTTGTACAATGTTTACTCCTCTGGGCAGGGAACAGCTTCAGAGACGAGAGCCAGAATGTTGAGAATTATGAGGAAATTTGCAGTGAACGCATTGAAGTCATCAAGTTTGTGCAATGAGGTAAACTTTTTCCCAAATTTTGATACTTGCTCTGTGAGCAAAATGAACATGTGGGTTACTCTGACTAAGCTAACTTTTTTTTTGTACTTTCCTTTAAAAATTGGTAGCCAAACAGAAGGCGGAATTTCCTTTTGGAATTGGACTTCACATAACTCAGAATGTGGAAGTTCAATTTGTAATACTTCCGTAAGCTTTTTTAGTTACCTGTTATTTTTGATTACCTAACATTTGCCATTGTTAAATTTATATTATTCACACAAATAATTAGACATATTTCAAATATTGTGACTGCTGACAGCATGGTTTGATGCTATCTGCAGTGGGTTGACCTTGGCTGGACACCAGTTGCCCACCAAAGCTACTGTCTTGCTCCCCTCCTCAGCCGGACAGGGGAAAGAAAACGTAATGAAAGGCTCATGGGAGGAGATAAGGACAGGGAGATAACTCAGCAATTACTGTCACAAGACAGAGTCGCCTTGGGGAAATTAATTTATTAACAATCAAGTCAAGAGTAGGATAATGAGAAATAAAAACTAAATCTTAAAACACCTTCCCCCCACCCCTCCCTTCTTTCCGGGCTCAACTTCAGTCCTGATTTCTCTTCCTCCTCCGCCCAAGCAGCACAGGGGGATGAGGAATAGGGGTTGTGGTCAGCCCATCACACTTTGTCTCTGCCGCCCCTTCCTCCTCAGGAGGAGGACTCTTCACACTCTTCCCCTGCTCCAGCGTGGGGTCCCTCCCACGGGAGACAGTCCTCCACAAACATCTCCAATGTGGGTCCTTCCCACAGGCTATAGTTCTTCACAAACTGCTCCAGCGTGGGTCCCTTCCCCGGGGTGCAGCCCTTCAGGAACAGACTGCTCCAGCGTGGGTCCCCCACGGGGTCACAAGTCCTGCCAGCAAACCTGCTCCAGCGTGGGCTCCTCTCTCCCCACGGGCCCACAGGTCCTGCCAGGATCCTGCTCCACTGTGGACTTCCCACAGGGTCACAGCCTCCTCCAGGCACCCACCTGCTGTGGCGTGGGGTCCTCCCCGGGCTGCAGATGAATATCTGCTCCACCATGGACCTCCCTGGGCTGCAGGGGGACAGCCTGCCTCACCGTGGTCTTCACCTCAGGCTGCAGGGGAATCTGCTCCAGCGCCTGGAACACCTCCTCCCCCTCCTTCTTCACTGACCTTGGGGTCTGCAGGGTTGTTCCTGTCACATATTCGCACTTCTCTCTCCCAGCTACTGCTGTGCAGCAGTTTTTTGCCCTTTCTTAAATATATTACCCCAGAGACACTACCGCTGCTGCTCATGGGCTCAGCTTTGGCCATCGGCAAGTCTGTCGGTCTTGGAGCTGGCTGGCCTTCGCTCTGTCAGACATACGGGAAGCTTCTGGCATCTTCTCACAGAAGCCACCCCTGTAGCACCCCTGCTGCCCAAACCTTGCCATGCAAACCCAATACGCTATGATAGATTTTTACCCAACTTCCCAAATAATATTGGGGTTGGACTTGGTTTAAACATCGGTGCAACCATCTTAATGGTTCTACTTCCAAATAACTGGTGTCTTGAGTTTATATAAATATCTAGCAACAGTATCAATCCTTTTAGTTTGTTTTTTTTTACTTTAATTTTGTACAACTGGCAAAAATGTACCTACAAAGTAATTATTTGTAATAATAAATATTCTATATGATTTGTTTTTTCCTTTTAAGCATGTGTATTTCTGGAAGACAAAAATGAGAGTTGTAAGTGTGACGCAACACAATGGCAGTCTAAGAAACTACAGTTCTCCACCAGGTATAAGTTTAAACTGTTTTCTTAATAGTAGGGGTTACTCTAAAAATGAGTAAGAATGCTTTCTAAATTGTGTTTTATTGTATTCTTTTGGTCATTAATTATAGAATTTGGTGTATGAAGCACAAACAGAGCAGTTAAAATGTTCAAGGACTGAAAAGAAGTGATTTGTATTGGTGCTCTTTTCTATTCAGAATTCTATTGATATTTTATTACTTCATTCATATTACACCATAGATGTGTGGTGTAAAGCCTTTAGAAAATAAGAAAAAGAAAACATACAGATATATAAGAAGTCAGGTCAGTTGTGAAGCATGCTGGAACCCCTCTCCAGTTGCCTGAAGTATTAAGTGGTTATCAAGTAACTGGTGATAGCCAGCATGCTGGACAGAGGGAGAAAGACAAGAATCTGATTAAAAAGAAGTTTTAAGTTATCATTAGTATATTTTCTTTGCAGACTCAGGATAAAAGAGAATAAAAAATAAGATACTTGGAAAACTGTCGTGGTTTAGCCCCAGTCAACAACCAAGCACCACGCAGCCGCTCCCTCACTCCCCCCTGGTGGGACAGGGAAGAGAATCGGAAGAGTAAAAGTGAGGAAACTCATGGGTTGAGATAAAGACAGTTTAATAGGTAAAGAAAGAGCCGCGCACACAAGCAAAGCAAAACAAGGAATTCATTCACTGCTCCCCATGGGCAGGCAGGTGTTCAGCCGTCTCCAGGAAAGCAGGGCTTCATCACGCGTAACAGTTACTTGGGAAGACAAACACCATCACTCCCAATGTCCCCCACTTCCTTCTTCTTCCCCCAGCTTTATATACCGAGCATGACATCATATGGTGTGGAATATCCCTTTGGTCAGTTGGGGTCAGCTGTCCCGGCCGTGTCCCCTCCCAGCTTCCCGTGCACCCGGCACAGCACGGGGAGCTGAAAAAGTCCGTGACTAGTGTAAGCGCTACTTAGCAACAACTAAAACATTTCCCCATTATCACTGCTGTTTCCAGCATAAATCCAAAACACAGCCCCATACTAGCTACTATGAAGAAAATTAACTCTATCCCAGCTGAAACCAGGACAAAACCAAAATTTCAGTTAAAAGGAATTTTTGCTAGTTTTTGAGTAGCTGCACTAAGATTGAATGGATATTGATTGATATAAGGTAGTGTTGGGAGCCAGGGCCTCTTTTTCTACATCAAGATGGAGATGGGAAGAAAATATTGGTAACTGGTGGGTAACCAGCTTCTTTAAAAAAAAATAAAATGGATTCAGCACTGGCTACCTTAGCAAATGTCTTTAACCTGCAGTCATATTCCTGGGAGGACGACTTACTCTTCTCAGTTGCTAACGTCAACACAGCCTCTGTTGCTGCATATCACTGTTTCTATGTAGTTCTCTATGCAGTGTCCCTGCTGGCTACTGTATTTGTCCCCAGTTTTGCTGTGCTGAATACATCATTGTGTCACATGGAGGCAGAGCTTCAGTCCATGCACAAGAAGATATTGTGACTTAGACAAGCAAGAAATCTCAAACATACTAATGCGTTATTTTTGTGAGTTATTTTAGAAACTGGAGGGAAAAAGGCAGTGTTAGTTAGTTTCATTTGGGGGTGGGGGGAGGTGGTGAATTTGCAGCCTGCTACCTTGCTTCTCCTAAGATCAGTCTTTCTCCTCATCAAGATGTTAACCTATAGGATGCCTCTTTAATGTCCCTCTGGTGAGAGGGATGATCTGTAGATGGTGAAGAATATTGGTCTAAATAGAAGATGGTCTAAATATTGTTGAATTCTGTTTGGCCTATCAAAGATAAACTAAACTACTAGCTAGGAAAGTCCGTTCCTGAAACACAACTTAAATGGCTTGAGTAACTGAATCATCGATTAATTTCATAAAAATTTAGCTTGGCAGCTTATTTTCCAACTAAATAGGGTGTGAGAGAGGAAATATCTTTCATGAAAATACAATTTTAAAACTCCTCAGTCCCGTGTTTTCTTAACATGGGCTGTCTAGCTTCAGCGTTTAAGGGAGAAATGACTTTCAAAATTTGTTACCTAATAGCCAGTTCAGATGAATGTCAGCATTACAGTTGTCTTGAACTGTGGCATGTTTTGTTATTGCTTCTGCAGAGTAGGATTTTACCATGCTGATGATACTTTTCTGTGTTGGCTTTTTCCTATTTTTTCTAAATTATGAGTGTTTTGAAGAGTTTCTCTTTTTCTAAGAGAGAGAGAGAGAGAGAGAGAGATATTTTTTGAAAATTAAGTACATATCTTTAGAAATTTGAGGTGGTAGAGATTACGGATTGTCATGAGTTGTAACTAATTTCTTTTTTTTAATAAGCTTTTTAGGAATTTTCTTAAGTAGATTTTAACAAAATTAAATATTTCTACATTGGGGTCAGTTTTACAAACTGTTGTTTTGTTTTGTTTGTCTCCAGGAGATGTTAAGTCTCTTCGTTCTGTCATTAATCCTCATATATCCAGGTATGTCACACTGGCTTATTTTTCAGATGTAACCGAAATGCCAGAGCAATTGATGTGATAAAAAGTCATGGGTTGTTGCTGTGCCTGTCACATGCATAGATCATGTGCATGTTCTAAATTAATGTTAGTACTTCCTTACTTTTACCCTTCTGACATTTCAATATAGAAAAGTTGTTGGTGTCATAGAGGTTTTGGACTGTCTCTTGTTTACATCATCAGAACCAAAACTGGGCTCTTAGGGAAGCTCCAAATCCATGGTGGTTGCTGGGAGCTGAACGAAAGGGAAGGGACACCTTAGCACCTAAACCATTGCTGTGGGCAGGGCTGTGTACTTTGTGTTAATGGGAGCGCTCCGCTGTGTTAGATGAGGGCCTGAGGGCCTTAGTAACAAGGGGTTGAGCTGCCAAAGGAGTGGCTTGGGGATAAAGTTCCCTTGGAAGACTGTTTCTGTCTTGAGGGCAAATTCAGCTAGCGTTAATGATGTGAGGCCCATTATACCCCCCAGATATGTAACTCCCCAAATACAGGGGCTGATTGCAAGCCTGTGATGTGCAGAGCAGGCGAAGCGGTTTTGGAGGCTACTGACGAGGTACTTCAGAAAGGAAGACTTGGCTGAACAGAATCAAGGACAACTTCATGGGAACGTGGACACTAGATTTGGGGCATAAAGTGTATATATGCAGTGGTCATTTCAGGCACCAGGGGTTAGGGATTGGGATGAACGAGAGGGTGGAGGGGCTGCTTCTGTCTGGGGGAGGGCAGATGAGTGAGGATGAGAATGCCAAGAAGTGGTGTTCCCCTGAAATGAAGCACAGAAACCTGTTCCAAAGTTCTTGAGTGCTACTGATCTGAAGAAAATCCACCAGAAAATCCACTGTTTCAGTACTAATGTACTTCAGTATCAGAGTGTACATTGTATCAGATATGCAACAGAGGAACAAATTGTTCATCTGGCATGCTATTGTCAGTGAATATTAATTGTTTATGCATATAATTATCACTGAATTAAAAAAAATTTCCACAGTAAAAGCAATGTTTTTGCTTTATGCAGAGTACGGAACATTGGCATTATGGCCCACATTGATGCGGGGAAAACTACGACAACAGAGAGAATGCTGTATTATTCTGGATACATAAGAACACTTGGAGGTTAGAAATGCTTTTTGTATTTCAGTAGCTTTGAGAGATTTAGTAGTATACAACGACATGCAATGCAGTAGAGGTTGCTGGTGGAATACTTAGCATAGAAGCCAGTGGTTCCAAAGTTGTGCTGCAATATAATGAAATTTTAATGCACTTTCCATTACGTTCCAAGGCAGTTGTACTTTGAAAGATTGTATGTTCATATTTTTATTTTAGTGCATTCTGTTTTGTTTAACATTTAATTGGAGGTTCTCCGTGTTTTACTTGTTGCTTATTGGCCTTTTTGGTAAAGCTGTTTCTTCAGTTCTCTTTTGACCTGTAAAGAAACCAGATGAACAAAAAGTAACCATTTCTTTTGAAGTCATAGCACAGGAAGAATTCCTTGCCTCAACAACAACTCTCAGAGAATTCTTCAAGATTGAAAGGGTCACAGCAGCCTCCATTTGTGCTACTTTTTGACATTTAAAGTTTGATTTCCTGTTCTCTACTGTGTATAAGAATGGTAGAAGAAGTTAGGCTTGTGAAGCAGTTGAACTTGGTGGCTTGCTTGTTTAAAAATGTGAAACTGCTCTTTTTATAACAAAAAATAAAAACAAGCAAAACCCAACCTCTTACTTGTCTGTTCATTTGGGTTTTTCTTAAGTCTAGTTTTAACTTAATTACCGTCTAATTACTAATTTTTAAAATGTTAGTCACATTTGATACGATGAGTGCGGCCAGGTTTTTTTAGAACTGTAGTTTGTTCATTATTTTGGACTTTGCTTTAGTTTTAAGTTTCTTATGGTGTTGCTAGGATTAAGAACAACAAAAAGGTTGCTGGAATTGCTTGTCTTTGACTTACAGAGCATTTGTTCCCTGGAAGGGGAGCCTGGGTAGACGAGCTGACATTATCATTTTCTGAAAAAGGCTAGTTTTCATACCTTATGCCTATACAGAAAGGACAGTATTTCCAAATATCTCTCGGCATCTGTATTCCAAGGCAATTTCAGCTTTGAATTATTTACCTACCCAGCTGTGATAATCCTGCTTCCTGTTCACAGATGTTGATGATGGGGACACGGTGACTGATTTTATGGTACAAGAGCGAGAACGTGGTATTACCATTCAGTCTGCTGCTGTTACATTTGACTGGAAGGACTACAGAATCAATCTGATTGACACCCCAGGTACTACACTTCAGCAGTACTCACATTATTAGGCGAGAGTAGATGTGGTGAGGTGTCGTAGAATGTAAATCTCAGTTTTAAATATGGTATAATATTTAATTGGTTTAATTTTTGTCAGTAGAAAGGCTTGTACTGAGCTCTGTTCAGCTTTGGCTAATTACTGTTCGCTGGTGCCTAATCTAACTTGTTTAAAGTGAGCTCAGATGTTTCCACACCAAATTGCTCTCAGCTCTGGGGTTGCAACATAACAGTCTTGTGTGTTTCAAGGACTGATGGGTCTATTTCTCTGCAAGTGAAGACAGGGTTATTTTGACATGATTTGAAAAGAAATAAAAAAAAAATTCTGATGACTTGTTGATGTTGCCTGTTTGAATTGTCATGGTATAAAAGGAAGATTGTTTTTTAGGTCATGTAGACTTCACAGTGGAAGTTGAGCGTTGCTTGAGAGTCCTGGATGGAGCAGTAGCAGTGTTTGATGCTTCAGCTGGTGTTGAGGTAAAAATAAATGGCAGACGTATGTTTTGTCTAATGACTTAAATGAGACTGAAATAATAATAATAATGATAATAATAATAATAATATTATAGAGATGTTGCTCTGTATTATCTCTTTTGATGGTTGGATCAAAATTTAGCTTCAGGAAGCTGAGCATTTAATTTCAAGTCGTGTAGTGCACAGGACTTTATGTGGTAATAAGGGGCAAATAAGTAGGATTCCCATTAAAGTCTGCAGAGTTTTGTTGTTTTGTTGCTGTCCTTTACAAAAGTTGATTGAGGTGAATGCTTCTGGCTAGCTCCATCAGTGGAAAGATATGAATCTCTGTTAATTTCTCATTTTCAGATTTCATGTAGAAAATGAGTAATTTTCAGGCAGAATTTCTCCCCACCAGCAATGGCCTATGTAACATGCCCTTTGGGGCATAGGGCAGAAAAGGTGGAGGCAGGCAGGAATTTGACTTCATAGCATGAGATGTTGAAGTAGTTCAGTCCTGTAGAGAAGTTACATGTTGTGAAATCACTGTGTTTCATGGGACTTGCCTTTCTTCTAGATGAGGGGTGAGAGAACTCTTGATCAGTGTGAGTCACATTATTTGACTTGCTATTGGAAAGCATTTAGGTGCCATCATATATGAAAATTAACTAAGCCCCCACCCCCAACAACAAAACAATTAGATCTGCTTGTGTTTTTTTCTAAAACTGTGTAGGAAATTCTTGCATTATTTCCATGTATTGGTAGGAGACTACTTCTGAATCTGAACTGATTTTTAGAAGAGAACCTGTTTTAACTTTCAAATAAAAATGCCTATCATAAATGGCTCAGCAGTACACAAATTACTAGCAAAACCACGGTAGTTTTTAGTGTTGTGTGTGTAGCCACAGCAATTCTCGCCTGTGTGTGCTTAAGTAACTTGGCAATAAAGTCTTAAATCTACATTACTGAGTTTTTTCCAAATATATCCCCTGTAATGCTTTGTTTTTCTCCATGTTCCCTTGCCCATAGCCTGTGTGCCCTTAGTGAAGGAGGGGGAATGATGGCAGCTGAGAGATGACATGAGACAAAGCTGCTTGTGGAGTTCATCTGTGCTGCTAGATGTGGGATTGTTGCAAAACATTCAGCACAGTACTCTGAACTCTGTCTGTCAGCAGTATTGGGGAGTGTATAGTTCAGCTGTCGGCACTAGCGTTTCTGTTTTGTCTTTTGCCTTAGGCCCAAACTCTGACAGTGTGGAGACAAGCGGACAAGCATCAGATACCACGAATTTGCTTTTTGAACAAGATGGACAAAAACAGGGCAAGGTATTTAGACAGTTATTCTAATCATTGCTAAAAACCTTGTAAAAGAATGTATCTAATCAAGTTGAAGTTTTTCTGTTAAGCATAGAGCAAGCCAATTATGTTAATACTTACTATATACATCTTTGATTATGCAGGTGCACATTTCTGTGTAATTGTACGAGTAATTTTTGCAGTAAATACGGAATGGTAAACCTATTATGCTATGTCATTAAGTTTTGTGTAACTTAGTATCTGTTGTTTTATACAGCTTTACATACGCTGTTGAGAGTATCAAACAAAAGTTGAAGACAAAACCTTTGCTTTTACAGGTAAGCTTAGAAATTAAATGTTTATTTGCTTTCTTTCAAATGGAACCCCTTTCTTTAAGTTTTTTATTTTTTGCAGCTGTCTTAAAATCTCCACTCTATTTACAGTTGCCCATTGGGGAGGCCAAGACCTTCAGAGGACTGGTTGATGTTGTGACTAAGGAAAAAATAGTTTGGAAACCTACTTCTGATTTGGATGATGGAAAAAATTTTGAGCAAAAGCTGCTGCTGGAGGCCGATGATCCCAACCTGTTCCAAGAAGTCCAGGATGCCAGAAATACCTTAATAGAACAAGTAAAGTTCTCAAGTAAATACATAATATATTTACAACTGTTATTTAGAACAGTAGAAAAAGTAGGCTGAGGGGGCCTCTGGAGGTGTCTGGTGCAGTGACCTGCTCAAAGCAGGGCTAACTTCAGCATTAGATCAGGTTGCTCAGGCCTTGTTCAGTTGAGTTTTCAAGTCTCTAAAGACAACGATTACAATCTTTCTAGGCAGCCTGTGCTAGTGCTTGATCATCCTTGTAGCGAAACATTATTTCTTTTTGTCCAATGGGAATTTACCATGTTGCAACCTGCAACAGGGCCGCTTGTCCTTTCCTTGTGTACTTCTGAGAAAAATCTGGCTCTCCTTTCCCTGAAGCAGGCCCACCACCACCACCATTTCAAGTAGTAAGAGATAGCATTTGCATCCTCCCTTAGCCTCTCCAAGTTAGACAGACCCATCTCTCTGGGCCCCCAGCTGTCCTCCAAACACCTGAGTGGTTTTCCACTGGACTCCCACAGTTTGTCAGTCTCTCTTGTTCTGGGGAACCTAAAAGCAGACTGTTTTAGATGCAGCTTCACAAGTGCAGGGCAGAGCGTACTAACCACTTGCCTTGGTCCACTAGCTATGCTCTTGCTGATGCAGCCAGGTATGCAGTTAGCCTTTGTCACTGGAAGGGGATGCTGTGGACTCATGCTCAGTTATCATAGGATCCAGAATGTCCTGAGTTGGAAGGGACCCATAAGGATCATCAAGTCCAACTCCTGTCCCTGCACAGGACAAGCCCAAATTTACACCATATCTCTTGAGGGCATTGTCCAAGTGCTTCTTGAATAGCGTCAGGCTTGGCGCCATGACTGCCCCCCTGGGGAGCCTGTTCCAGTGCTCCACCACCCTCTGGGTGAAGAACGTTTTCCTAATATCCAACCTAAACCTCCTCTGGCACATCTTCCTGCCATTCCCTCGGGTCCTATCATTGATCACCAGGGCAGAGAGAAGAGATCAGCGCCTGCCCCTCCTCCTCCCCTTGTGAGGAAGCTGCAGACTGCAATGAGGTCTCCCCTCAGCCTCCCCTCAGTCATATACCATAACACCCAAAACTGCACACAGTACTTGAGGTAAGGCTGCACCAGCACAGAGTAGAGCGGGACAATCCCCTCCCTCGATGGGCTGCAATGCAGTGCTTCATGCACCCCAGGACACGGTTGGCCCTCTTGGCTGCCAGGGCACACTGTTGGCTCATGTTCAACTTGCCGTCGACCAGAACCCCCAGGTCCCTCTCTGCAGGGCTGCTCTCCAGCCTCTCATTCCCCAGTCTGTACGTATATATCCAGGGTTGCTGTGCCCGAGGTGCAAAATCCAGCACTTGCCCTTGTTAAAGTTCATACGGTTGGTGATTGCCCAGCAATCCAGTCTGTCCAGATCCCTCTGCAGGGCCTTTCTGCCCTTGAGAGTGTCAACAGTTGTCCAGCAGGACCCTCTAGTTGACTTCTGCAGAGCTGTTTCCTAGCTAGTTGATCCCCAGTCTATACCAGCACATGGATTTACTCTGTCCCAGGTGCATTTGTCCTTACTGAACTTATTTCAAGTTTTCTTCCTTTCCATCTGTCAAAGATGCTTAATGCACATTGGAAACGTTAATACGTGATGGCAAACATGCTGACTATAGAGTTGGACTCCCTGGCTGTACAGTATGTGCATAAAATGGAAAATACTCCCTGCTTTATAAATAGGGAACTGAAGAAAAGAGACACCAGCTTTAGCATTCAGCTGGCTATCATGGCATCTTGTACTGTCTTAGATGCCAGAAGATACTTGGGGCATTCCCAGGCCTTGGGAGGCCTGGGAGGTGTGACCCAGAACCTACAGGATATCCATACCCTTCTGGAGTGGCAGCTAGAAGCTGGATGGGATGTTGCAAGCTTGTCAAAACGGCACTAATATTGTCTTAGAGGCAACTGAATCCCACCATAAATCTGGTTCCAGATCCATTCAAAAAGTCCATGGGAATGATGAGAAAAGTACAAATACTTCTTTAATAAAAATTGTCATATTGTGAAGCTAAGAAAGGTAATAGAAACTAGATCTACTTGATACCACGTTTTGCACAGTTGACAGTTTAGAAGGGATGAAGAATGGAAGAATTAGTGGAAGTAAAAGAATAATTTGCCTGTTGAGCACTGCTAAACATATCAAATAGTTTGTCCAGAGTGGTTTTCTTCTCCCCGCAGCTAGTATTTTAAGGTCCCACATTATTTTGTGCAATTTATATAATTATATTGGAAGAGTTGGTTGTACTTGAGAAACTCTAAACAAGTGTTCTCTCAGAGTAAAAAGGTTTGGGGTTTTTTTTACATTCACTTTGTTTTTATGCAACTTAAAAATGTACTAGTGATTACTTTTGAATACATACTTTTGTAAGCAAAAATATGGGAGGTTAAGAACTATGTTTATCTCGGATATTGATCAATTTTGCTGGAAGGGATGCCCTCCATACAACTTTGAATAACATTGTGCAAGTGCATAAACAGATGATGCATTTTTTCTGATTGAAACATTGGAATCGGAGAGATCCATTTTATATTGCTCTGCGTTCAGTAAAACATGTACACAATCTGGTTTTCAAAATTTCCAGGTTTTAAATGGGGATAGCCTCTTATCTGAAGAAAAGTATTGTCAGATAGAAAGCTTTGTAAGAACAGAGTTGGGTTTTTTCCCTTTGGTTTCTGGACCCTTCCTGGGGCAGGAAGGGGTGGACCAGTAGCATGATAATTGAGATTACTTTGTGTTCGTAAAATGTGGGGTTTTTTTTTTATTCTTTTTATCCTATTAATACTCCTTATCAGAAACTCTAAAACTCAGTAGTTCAAATACCAGACATCTTGCACACTTTGCTTTCACTTAATTGTGAATGCTTCCCTTATCTCTCATGTTATAACTCTTATCTTGATTAGACTTCTAATTGCATATCAGTGATTTATTTCAGTATTTGGTAAATTTCTGTCATAGCCACTAGAGGGGGCAAAGTGCCTTCCTGCACTGACGGTATCCCGAAGTCTATGACAGATGGTATGTGTGAGGCGAGGTTTAAAGAGTGGTTTAATTTATTTGTCGAGCTAGTTTGAAAACACAGATGAATTCATGGACCTCCAAGCCTTTGCCATGAAGGAGGTTAAAGTGCCCTGAAGGCTTCTGTTTTTCCCAGCTGTGTATCTGTTGGCTCGCAAAGGTTACTTGCTGCTTACTTCAGACTTTGCCTTGTTTGCAGATCTGAAATCCATTCAGTTATACCCTTCCTGGCAACCACTGTACAGCTGCAGGCTTTTTCAGTTTCAGGGAGAAGTACAAGCATGCTCTCTCCCACTGATGTTTTGCCTGACAGCAGCTTTATGAGTTGTTTGGGTTTTTTTTCCTGTCCTTTCTTGAAACCTTCATTTCTGTAATTTTATGTGGGTTGAGTTTATGATCTCTGATATCATAAAGGCTTTGTTCCTGCTCTGTTTAGCTATATTTCCTAAATAACTAAGATTTTTGACTTATCTGTGAAACTGCTCTACAAATAATAAAGAACTATTCTGTTGAAGGTTGCAGATCTGGATGATGAATTTGCTGAATTGGTTCTAGGAGAATATAGTGAAAATTTTGACTTAATACCAGCTGACAAGGTAATTTTTACATTTCATTATTTATAAACAAGTTTTTACTAGCTGTTATCTAAAGGGCTGGGTTTTTCTTCCATTAGCATATGCACATTATGGTTTTGCAGTTGTGAATTTTTTATCAACAAAAAAAAATCACACCAACTTTTGCCCTGAATTTCCACTGCTGTGAATTTAGGACAAAGTATATTCAAACACAGTATGAATTTTATATGATGATGTGCTGTGATTCTTAGACATGCTAGGCGCAACTTCAAAAGTAGGGTACCTTTGTTCAGGAAGGTTTATGTTTTGGTTTGTTTTTTTTTGAAAGCTAGGCCATTTTGAAAGCATTTAGGGAAAGGTGAATAGAATTTCCAGGTAGAGCCATGCAGTTTATGTCTGAGCTGCTGATTCTTACTAACAAAAGTAGCATCTCAATCGCTATGAATTGGTTGGATCTTCAGACACTGCATGTTGAAAGTGGTGAGGTACAACATTCTGAATTAAAAGGACTCTTAGAAAAAGAACAACAGCTGCAGATCTGCATGAAATGTTTAAAAGCAGTGTCTTCTGTTTTAGCTTGTAAGCGTTTTGCGTTTATGGTTTGGAGCTCATTAAAAGCAGTAAAAGGAGTTTGGATGAGTGATGATGTATTTGCAAGCATACTTCTCAACTTTTGGAGATTTGTTAGCAATATCTAGTAGCTGGAATGCAACTTAAGGCTAAATTGTAGTTCATATGTTAACAGAAAATAATTCTTTTTTGCAGTTATGGTCTGCTATCCGCAGAGTCACGCTAGCTCAGAAAGCAGTACCTGTACTCTGTGGCAGTGCACTGAAGAATAAAGGAGTGCAGCCATTACTGGATGCTATTACTATGTACTTGCCTGCACCTAATGAGCGTTCCTATGAGTTTCTGTGAGTACAAGGAGAAGAGGAGGGTCAGGAAAAAGGAAAAAGAAGTAGGAAGGCATAAAAGGAGAATATGAAAAATATCAACTAAGCATTCACACCTTTAAAAATGTTGACTGTATTTAGGTATTAAATAACAGTAAAGATGTGCAGACATAAAAATACCCTTGAGTACTGAACCTGCTTTAGTCAGTGCAACTGACTTGTATGCATTTATCTCCAGTTGTCAAACTTGCACTTTAGAGTTCTAAAGTCTCTTTTTAATCTGAGGAAATTGCCATTTTGCAAAATTGGGGTCTCAGGATCATCTCTAGTACTGTCTGAGTCACATGACATCTTACATATCCTACTGGAGCTGGAACTGCTTAGGTTAATATTTTTTTTTTATATAAATCATGATTTAAAAAAAAGTGCCTCAATAATACAATAAGAAACATATTTCTTCTTAAATGAATGGAAGTTTATGTAAACATGAGTTTGAGTGGATTAATCCTACAAGTATGCTTTTTGTTGTGCTTCTTGTTTTGCAGACAATGGTACAAGGATGACCTGTGTGCCCTAGCGTTTAAAGTCCTCCATGATAAATGTCGTGGACCACTAGTTTTTGTTCGCGTTTACTCAGGTTCACTGAAACCTCAATCAGCTGTATACAATATTAACAAAAGTTGCACGTGAGTAAGATAGAGGTGTTGCTTAGTAGCACTGGAATGTCTGTTGAAGTCCTGAGTAATTAAAAAATTTAATTTTCAGGGAGAGAATGAGCCGGCTGCTCCTGCCTTTTGCTGATCAGCAAATTGAAATACCATCACTAATGCCTGGCAACATTGCCCTTACTGTTGGGTTAAAACAGGTAATGGAAAATACTGATTCTAGAAGGGAGCTTGTTTCACTAGTGTGCTTTCTATTTCTGTGGTACTGTATCTCAGACGTGTTCTTGATTGTTGTGACATGTGTAAATTGCTTTATTTGAAGTACATGCACATGTACTTCCTCCTGAAATGAAATACTACAGTATACAAATGTCCATAACTGACCTGGGAGATGCAGTGCTGATTACATGGAAAGGACTGAAAACTGAAGGTGTATTTTAGTAGGGGTCTGAGCTTGTATTTATATTCTAACTCTTAAAATACAATGTAATGCCATGGAGAGACCTGTGGGGAAGGAGAGTGACGTTCCAAATAAATTATCCAAATAAGCAACAGTCTAACCTAAGTTCAAAAAAGTTTTTTTCATGCCTGGTCCTATTAGTTTACTAATTCAGTGTTTTGTTGTCTGAACAGGGTGCATAGATCTCATTTGCACAGATTTTCTAAAATGTAACCAACTTTGGTATGCATAAGTAAATTTTCATTTACCAATACTGTTCATTGTGGCTTTATATCTTGACTGGTAAGTTAGATTTAAAATGCAGGGAACTGGCAAAGAAATGGTAGTCTAAATTTGAGCACAGTTTTTCCTTTTCCAGATCATTGTAGTTATTTGAAGAGAGAGGTTACAGTAATTGTCTATAAGTAAGTAAGTAAGTGGAGTTCAGCACAAGTGCTTTTGAAGGAGAGAAATGGTCAGGGTTTGTGGTTTTGGCTTATGGGTTGTTTTATTTTTTCATATCCCCTCCTCTTCCCCTCCTGTGTCTTGTGGGTGTCGATCTGTAGAGTGCCACCGGAGATACCATAGTGTCATCAAAGGCTTCAGCAGTCGCTGCAGCACGCCAAGCTGGAAGGGATGCCAGGGGAGAGAAGAGGTCTACCAGTGATGTGGAGAGCCTTCTGCTGGCAGGCGTTGAGATCCCTGACCCTGTCTTCTTCTGTACAATTGAACCTCCTTCAATGGCCAAACAACAAGGTACAGCACAGCTATCTAAGAATATGATAAGATACTCTACAAATGAGATACTAAAGTGTAACCATATTCTCCTGTGTAAGGAGCAGTGCACATCCCCAATCCATGCACACCTGGTTGACATGTCTGAGTGGCACAAATTTATTATTCGGTGATCTAATAAGGCCCTTTTTGGTGTTTTGCACAGATGATATATTTTAGATTGTGGTTGTCAGTAGCCTTTGCTATGACTGTCAAACAGTACCAGTAGTAGTACTTTTCTAGATTTTGTGTTTAGAAAAGTAGTAGCTCTTCATTTTGAAAGAAGAGATGGAGGCACTTTCATTTCCTGCCATCATGCTTAGTTTTGCAGCAGTCATGCTGGTGTGCTGCACATAGTGTCCTGAGTACAAATAACCTTGAAACGTGGTTTGTTTGGTTTTTTTTCAGTCAGTGCTCATAGTCTTGCTCTGTGGTGTAAAGTCTTAGCTTACCAAGACTTCTGTGTGTCTAATCAGGGTTCACCCATGCAGTGTGACCTGTAATCTTACTGCCTTTGCCCTAAATCTGTACCAGAGAACTTGGTTCCATTTGACTGTTTTTGGAAATACATACTTTATACTCTCTGTCTGCATTCCAACAAAGCTGAGCTTGGCTGGGGGTGAAGGGGAGGAAGGACAAGTACCAGTGTAGTATGATGGAATGGAGCAAGCTAGAAGGCAGATTTGGAGCAGTTTGTCTGCAGGCTGAGCCACTGGGTTGTAAGCTGTTCCTGCTTTTCGGGGGTTTGGATGTTTTGCTTTGTGGGGTGGGTTTGGTTTTTTTGTTTGCTTG
>VZTV01087775.1:0-29759 GCA_013400875.1 Anhinga rufa | reverse complement strand
AGCAACAGCAAAAACAAAGGAAGGGACCTTTCTTGGGAGACCAGTAGAAGTCTTATACAAATGTTTGGACAGTGGTGCCCAGGCAAATATTGCCTCTGATGATTCTGCAAAAATGTGAGAAAGAAACCACAATACATAGGGGAAAACTGATTTAAATTGTGAAAATATAATAATGAACTAATTTTTATTTTAAAAATTTTGACCTTGAAAGTTAAGAATAAAATGGAATTAGTTAGGTTTGTTATATCTCATTGGAAAGAGTCAACACTGAATTTTAAAACAAGCTAAGCCTTATGTTTACTTCAGAGGTTCCCTGTTTCACAGGGGAGTAGAAAACAGAAAAGGAGAGCCTGTAGCCACAAAATAATATAAAGATAGAAAAAAATGCAAAAAAAAAACCCCAAAACCCCAAATTATCAAACTTGTAAAAATTCAGATTTAGACAAATGGAAGAACTATATTGATACTGTTGATGTGTGGACATTTCTGTCCTCTCCTGTATGAGAGGAACTTGTTCGTCCCAAAGTGGGAGGTGGTAGCCAGCAAATGGGTAATGCTCAGGAGATTGATGGCTGGCAAGCTATGAAAAACTTTATCGCTCTCTGCACCGACCTGACCCATAGACAGTGATTTATTGCAGAGGGAGAGAGAGTAAGGAAAAACATACAGGAGTAGGAACTTGGGTGCTTTGGCATCCCGCTGAAGTCAATTGTCTGTTGCAAGTATATGTGGGGATCCCAGATTCCAAGCACTTTCTCTTCACTGCTCCAGCCCCTAGAGTGAGTCTTTCCAAAAAAGCAGAGAAAACATTAGTGTCAGGGCCAGTCTCCCCAGCCTGAGCTCACAGAGCTTGTCATGGAAGCTTCACCTCTCTGATGAGCTCCAGATTTACCATTAAACAGGCATTTCCAAAGAAAAGCAAGTACTGTCATTAAGCAAGAAAGCAAATACCCTCTTGCACAAAACTAGACATGTTTCCCCTGGGTAACAGTGGCACATGTCACTCCAGTGACATGTATTTTGAAGAATATGTTTTCTCTGCCATTTCCCTTAGCCTAGCTGGTGGTCCTGCTGCTAAACATTGCTGTCACAATATCTTGCCCAATGCTCATTTTGGCTGAAATCTGAGTCTCCTCAAGACAGAGATTCACAACATGAATAAAATCTGTCCTGTGGAAAAAAGTAAAATAACATGTGTCATGTTACAACTGGCTCATTACACATGCTCAGCTGCTTGCATCTCAGAGAACCTGCCTTGACTGACGTGGCCCTTGCAACAAAAAGCTGAAAAGCATACTTGTTAAAAAGGTTTCCAAGCCAGCAGGTGAACTTAAATAGCAATTTCTTGGATTTATCTGATGATCTTATGATTTATAAACTTATTTTAGAACTTTGGATATTTCAGAGGGCTCAGCTTCCTCACTCTAGGGGAATATTGTGGTAATCAGACTGGTCATGTCTTTCCACCCAGGAATTTCAAAGGAATGAAAGGTACAAATTCAACTTCAGGGAGAGGAAGGATGCAAGCATGAGAAGCAGAGGAGGAAAAAGAGTCCATAAACCTTTTTTCCATTTTTTTCCTACTATTGCTTAGGAAGGGCAGAGAAGAACGCTTCTTCATAAGCTGGGTTTCTAAAAACACCAAGGAGACCATTGCAAAATAGCAATAAGTTCCTTATTGTATACACTACAGGGACAATGCTTTTGCATGCAAAGGGTCTAAAATACTTTGCTCAGACTTCAGCTCCATGATGATATACATGCAAGGGTCAATGTACTTCCTTAAGAAATCAGGCTGGGCTGCACCTGTGCAAATTGCCCCTCAGGTATTTGCAATGAGGGCTCCCACCTGGATACCCCAAGAAGGCAGCTGGGATGCCTATAAGTAGCTCTCCAGGAGACAGAGATATTTTTTTTGCTTATGCTGCAAAATGGATGTATAGGAGCAGGGAGGGATGACCCACAGGGGTGTAATCTGACCCAGATTAGGGGAAAATGTACATTTTCCTATTAACAATGGCAGCTTCTATACAGCTAGAAAGGTCAGCAAAATCTATGAAATCAATGCTTAAAAATGTGCAGGGTAAAGCCATATTTCCTTCACCTTTGTAGCTTTTCCTGGCTATTCATTCCTGTGTAAAACAGCCCACTGCCTTTGGAGATGGTGCAGGAGGAGGAGCGATACTGTCAGAGTGCTTGGGCTGGGAAGCAGCAGTGCAATTGTGGAAAAGATTAAAATGTGTGTGTTTATGTAAAGATTACCTAAGTGGGTGAAAACTTGGAAATCACATCAGAGCACTAAATGCTTGGTTTGAGTTTAAAAAAAATAAAAAGGTAAAAAAAAAAAAAGAAATGAGAGGGTCTTGTCTTAAAAAGAGCTCAGAGGAGCCCACAGACTGCCCTGAGGGGGTCTGAGAGACTTTGTGTTTGCCAAGTGTGGGGAGGGGAGTATCCTGACTGTCATTGAGGGGATTTTGGGGTGCCCTGTTTGTCTCTGAAAGGGCCTGTGGGTGCTTCATGTATCTGTGGGGGGAGGGCGTGTCTGTAGGTGTCCTGAGCATCGCTGGGATGGGGGCATCGAAGGGCCCCACCTGCCACTGAGGGGCTTCTCAGGGTGCTTTGTGTTTTACCAAAGGGTGCCTGAGGGTACCCTGAGCGTCCCTTGGGGGATGCCTGAGGGCTTCCTGTGTATCTCTTAAGGGGAGTGAGGGGCGGCACTTAACATCACTTAAGGGGGCTGTGGGTGCCCCATTTGTCACTGAGGGGGGCTGCTGGTGCTTTGGCAAAGGAGATGTTTCGGTGCCCCGTCTGCCACTAGGGGGGGGTGGTGTTGGGTGCCCCTGAGGGAGGCTGTCTGTGACCCATTTAAGAGTGAGGAGGGGTTGTGTGTCCCTATCTGTCAGTGAGGGGGGCCGGGGTGTCCTGCAGCATCGCGACATCTCCCAGACGGAGCCGGGCGCCGGCCCGCAGCCAACCGCCGGCGGCTCCTGCAGTCCCTCTGCTGTGAAGCGGAGCCGCGTGGCGTTTCCCGCCGCTTCTGCCCCTCGAGCCGTTCATGGGCGGCTACTTTAAAGCCGCGCTCGTGCCCGCGGAGCTGCTCCGCCGTTAAGCTAGAAGGAGCCACACGGCTGGAGTGAGTACCTGCGGCTTGGGTGCGCTTTGCGGGGATTGGTAATAAACCTTGCAGTCGCCCTGAGGCAGAGGCAGGGCTATTATAGAGTAGGAGTATTGGGCAGGGACTAGGCAGTTAGCTCAAAGGAAAGCACAGGTTTTCAGGGGATTTTTCGGTAGAAAAACTGAGGTAATTTAGAAGGGAGACAGGTAATGTTTTTTGGGGAAAAGCTGAGGTAATGCGGAGGTGATAAAATTAGCTTTTTTTGAGGGAAAATACGACTTTTTTGGGGTAACTCAGCACAAAATGAATATTTTTGAGGGAAAAGCTGAGGTAACTTGGGGGAAGAGGTGATGTTTTGGGAGGAAAAGCTGAGGTAACTTGGGACAAAAGTAGCTTTTTTGAGGGAAATGCTGAGGTAATTTAGAGGGGAGAGAGGTGACTTTTGGGGGAAAGAACTTGTAGATGACAAAATGAAACATTTCTTGAGGGAAAAGCTGAGCTAACTTGGAACAAGTGAGCTTTTTGATGAAAAAGCTGAGGAAATTTAGAGGGGACAGGTGACATTTGGGGGGGATTATCTGAGGTACTTGTGACAGGATGAGCTTTTTTGAGGGGAGGAAATCTGAGGTAATGGGAGAGAGTGAGCAGATTTTAGAAAAAGTCTGAGGTATTGTATAGGGACAGAGGATATGTTTTGAAGGGGAAAGCTGAACTAGCTTCGAGGGGACAGTTTTTAAGGAATATATGTGGTACCTCAGAGGATACGGGGTAAGCATTTTGCAGAGAAAGGCTTAGGATTCTTAAGGGGGGAATCGGCGTTTTGGAGGAGAAAATTTGAGGTAACTGAGGGGACCAAGCAAGCCCTAGGGGAGAGCACTGTCACTGATGAGGGTAGTGTTGAGGTTTCTTAGGATTCTGTGAGCATTTTTGCAGGTGAAATCTGAGGTACATTAGGAAATACATTAGCAGTGATGTTGCAAGAGGTGGAAAGGATGAAGCTTTAAGGAGGCCGTGCTGATCAAACTGTCTTTGTGATGTTGCTCTGGCTCTAGGCATTAAGATGCAGGAGGGATGAACAGAGGGTCATGGAGTGGGATTTTAATTGGGGGGGGGGAAATAATCCTTGTAGGGACTGATTGAATTTAACAAAGCTATGGCATTTTACTTAATTTACAGTTTTAAAGCTCAGGTTCAAGAGAAAATCATGGACACGTTGTCTACAAAGGAAGGCAGAAAAGAATCACCAGAACTTCCTGATGAGTTGAGCAAGAGGTTCTCATGCAGTGAAGGGGCTAAGGGGTAGGGAGTGTGAGTGACACTGGGGGAAAAAGATGAGGAGGATGCCAGGATCGAAAATTACACTTGAAACATGCTGGAGGGAAGACGCAGGCCTGACTGACGCAGTGGTGCTCCAAAAGTCAGTGATTCCTGAGTGTAGTGGCAAGGAGTTGGCACTTATCAGTTCTAACTGTGTCCTTTGGCAGCAGTTGGTGGAGAAGAGGCGGTATCATGTGGAACTTCGTGCCAAGAGTGAGCCTCCCTGTCCATTTAGAGGGTGCAGGTTGAGGAGATACTGTGCTGAAGGGAGGATGCAGCCCCACCTTTGATGCTGGTTTTGTCTGAGGTGACCTCCCCACAGCTGGGGTCAATGTGGCTCCCAGTGCTCCTGAAGAGAGAGGAGGTGTGCTGCAGCCAGGAGGGCCAGCCAGTAACTGGGGCAATAGGCTGGAGCCTCTTGGTCTTCCATGAGGCTTGCTGGGAGTTTGGAGCGAGCAGCTGGGGAGTGCCCTGTGGGCAGGGCTCTGCTTGTGCCAGCCCTGCGCTGCTTTGCTCCCTCAGCAGGAGGCGCTTAGAGAGACCCCCTGTAATCAGGTGGGTATCTCTGGCCCCAGCCTTACAGGGGCATGGGGCTGGGATGTGTGGGGCCCAGCTGTGCATGTCCTCCCTATCACTGGGGCTGGGGTTCCAGCCCCTTGGCCTTTGGCCCTACTGTTCCCCACTGCCTGGCTGCCAAGAGTCATTCCTGCTGCTGTGGGGGAAGGCTGAGCTCTTTGGCTCCCTGAGTGTTGACCTGCCTGTAATCAGGCTGTGGGTCTGGGAACTTTGTGCTCAGTTGGCAGCTTGTGTGGGGTGACCGACCCATTACTGGGGTGCAGGACAGGGTGCCCCTGCATGGGAGAGAAAGAAGGAGCCTCCCCTGGCCTTTGGGATGAGGGCTGCCCTGTAACTTAGGGCCTGGTCACTGCTCTGGAGTCCTGGTCACTTTGCAGTCCAGGCAGCAGCTCGAGCCCCCTGTCAGCAGGGGTGCAACCTCTGTGGCAGCTGCTTTGCATGCCCAGCTCCATTTGCCCAGGGTGTCTGCCTCTGAGCCCATCTCCAGCACTGGCTGGAGCTCTGCTGTGCCAAGTGATGGGTGAGGAAAGCTGAGCTCAGAGGTTTTTGTTCAGGACAGGGGAGCATTGGGTAGGGGTTCAGCCAGTGGCCAGCAGTGGTGTGGGGAGCTCCCTTCCAGGGGTGGTCAGTGTGCCTCTGTCCTTCAGGCAGAGGAGTTGGCACTTGCCTGTTCTAACTGTGCCCTCCTTCCGTGGCAGCAGCCAGTGGAGAAGAAAGAAAAGGCATCGTGTGGAACTGTGAGGCAAGAGTGAGCCAGAAGAGTTACTGATGGGTACTCAATAAAATGTATTTTCAGACTGTTCCATATGTAGCAACCTCCCTGCCCCACTTGGCTGCAGCTCCTGCCTATCAAATTGCACTGCACATTATTTTACCCTTGCAAAAACTGTTGCAGTTTTTGCAGTGGTGAGGCAGTTGTGTGTTTGACCTATGCTCAAGGATCGTGGGTTTGTTGGCCCCAAAGTCCTGTCTGCAGTCCAAATAGAGGTTTGGTGACATTGCAGTACCACAGAGGAGGTCTTGTGGTAGGTGGAATTCTGGTGGTACTGTAGTGTCCCTGTGGAGGGAGGGGGAGAGGTTTTCCAGTCCAAGTTTCGTGGTATGTACTCTGCTAGGTATGACTTTAAAAAGAAAAGCCAGGATGTGGGTCTGCAGGGGGGTTCGGCTCTGGGGGCCAAAGGCAGGGGTGTTGGGAGCTGGACAAGGGCTCGCAGGCCCATAGGGCTGAAATGTGGGTCTGGGCTGTAGGCAGGGTGGGAAGCCCCACAGGGTGTTTAAATTGGGTCCCATGTCAGGGGACCAGGATGAAAAGTTCTGCATTTTTGTCATGGTTTAACCCCAGCCAGCAACCAAGCACCACGCATCTGCTCGCTCACTCCCCCTGGGTGGGATGGGGGAGAGAATCAGAAAAGGAAAAGTGAGGAAACTCATGGGTTGAAATAAAGACAGTTTAATAGGGAAAGCAAAAGCCGCACACGCGAGCAACGCAAAACAAAGAATTCATTCACTACTTCCCATGGGCAGGCAGGTGTTCAGCCATCTCCAGGAAAGCAGGGCTCCATCACGCATAACAACTACTTGGGAAGTCAACCACCGTAACCCCAAACATCACCCCCTTCCTTTTTCTTCCCCCAGCTTTATATACTGAGTATGACATCGTATGGTATGGAATATCCCTTTGGTCAGTTCGGGTCAGCTGTCCCGGCTGTGTCCCCTCCCAGCTTCCTGTGCACCTGGCACAGCATGGGGAGCTGAAAATGTCCTTGCCTAGTGTAAGCACTGCTCAGCAACAACTAAAACATCTCTGCATTATCACCACTGTTTCAGCACAAATCCAAAACATAGCCCCATACTAGCTACTATGAAGAAAACTAACTCGATCCCAGTTGAAACCATGACAATTTCCCCATGCAAAATGTTGTTGCAGGTGTTTTCAAGCAAATACGGAGTGCATTCTGGGGAACAGAGCCAGGATATTTAAAAGCTGATTGATAAGAATATAGAATCTAGAATAATTCAGGTTTTACCTCTGAATTTGAGATCAGCATCTACTGAACATTAACCAACACCACCTGAATTTAACTAGAAATTGCAGTTTCTGAATTTAGTCAGAACTCCAACAGGTAAAAGATAAGTGATCTGAATGCCTATAAAAACTTGTGAAAACTGAAACAAAAGGAAGAGTAGGTTAATGAAACCTGAAGATAAAAGTTTACATGAATGAAGGCCTTTTGTGAGCTCAGACTGCTATACTTGTGTGAACGGTTGTTGCTTTTATATATCCCATGTTACAGAAGGCAGTTGCAGCGTATTACCTCAGAAGGGAATTAGTGATGCAACTTGCAAAGGTAATGACTTGGTGTATTTTGGCAATACAGGATTTTACACATTTACAAATGATGAGATAGCAGCAACTGTGGCAGAGAATGAAGTACCTCAGAAGTCAATACGAGTATCAAAATCTACACCACACCTAGCTCTATATAGAATGGTTAAAACAATTTATGAAGTTAAACGTGATTTAGTACTATAAAACAAGCTGTTGTATAGTTTTCAATTTGTAGAAGAGGGAGATGTAAATAAGTGTTTGGCTTTTAATTGATTGTATAACTTTGATACTGGCAAATATTACTGACTAAGATAAGAGATGTAGGTGCCCACATAAACTACATGACGTAACCTTTTTATACAGTTACGATTAATTTCTTCTCCTACCTTTGTTATAATCACTTTCCTTAAGTATCTCACATGCTCTACCACATGCTTCAAGAGGAATTCAGTAATGCCAGTTCACTTTTTCTTCTTCACTGAATGAACACCAAAGATGGAGTTCATTTTCCATACTTGTGTCTCATGATCTTTCAAAGACGTGAGGGCAGCTGACGCATCTGTCTACACTGGACTTATAGCAGACCAGTGGCTTTTGAGTGCACACACTGCAAATGTAGAGGGATAAGATAGCTTGGCTGAAATGGTGTCAGACTTCCACATCTCAGAAACTGAAGTTTACTACATCCTAACAAAAAATGCTTCCCCTCCCTGTTACTCTTGTCTTTTGTCACTAATTAATAAACAAGACAAAAAAGAAAGCTTACTGTTTTCTGCAATTATAATCTTCCAGTTTTCTTTATGTTCTGTTTTCATCTTGTGCCTCTTAAAATAAGGCTCAAAATGAGCTTTCAGCTGTAAAAGAAAAAATGGGATGGTGGTGATCATTGAAAACCACCTGATCATTTAATAACAACTCAAACTGCGGGCTACCACAAGGGGATGGCAGTAAGTTGGATCACAGCAAGTTTGTTCAGTAACGATATAACTTCTGTCGTGCCTCAAGAGAAAAATCCAGGATTGTATTTACCCTATGTTTTAAGTCAAACAGAAGTAAATTAATTTTTAATATAAAATTAGTATTACTCTTTCTAATGAGGCACTCCTAGAAATCCACTGCATTAAATATTATCAAGCTGACTGTCTAAAATACTCCTGAGAATGTGCACAGTGTATCCTTTATTCATGCAGAAATTAAGTAGAAAATAAGCAGCAAGAACTTTAGCATTATAATTTGTGCAGAAAGAGAGTCAGCAGGAAAAGAGCATTTGTTTGCATTTTTGACACTTTTTCCTCCTGTACAACACTCTGGTCCCAAACACATCATCACATAGGAAATAGCTGAGGTTGTTCTACCATTTATGGTGGGGTCTCCTCTCTTCCTGTGTCAAAAAATCTTGGTGTTAGCATGAGTGAAAGGATTGTATTCGCCTCAAAGCCTGTAAGGAGGGCAGTGGGTGCCAAGGGAAGATCCAGATCCCAGCCTGGGGAAAGAAGGGCTGGGCCATTCCACGGTGCCCTCCTGCCGCTCTCGCTGGCCTCACAGAGGCTCCTCCAATGCTGTTTGCAGCCACCTTTTTGTTACGTCAGTGTCTCTTAGGACACTAGTACCACTTACGAAACAAACATTATTAGTGCTGTCTAGTAGCTCTCACATGTTCAGGAGAGGCATCAGTGCGGCAGGGCCAGAGCGTTGGGGCTGTGGTCGGGCCCGGGCTGGCACTGTGGGGCAGGACCAGGGCTCAGGGGCAGCCCCTGCTGAAACCTGTCGCGGCTCCATCTCATACAGTACCAGCAGCCCCCAGCTGACATCCTTCTTCCTCAGCCTTGGGTCTGCACAGTATTCCCTTTACTTATTTTCTTAGCACTTTGCTTCCTATTTTGTTTTGGGTTTGGGTTTTTCTTTCATTCTTTAGTTCCCAGCTGAAGTTTGTGCTGACACACTAGCTATTAAAGTTACACTTTCCCCTGGCCCCAATAACTACTGGGAATAAAAAGGGATACTGTTATGCAGTGATGACCGAGACTGGTTTTGTCCAAGCTCAGGGACAAACAGGCTACCTGATACTTGCCACAGCTAAAACCAGCCCAGGTCAAGCCAAGCCTGGGCATATCCCAAGGCCCCGCACCAGTGACAAGTTGCTGCTAAAGGAAAAATGATATTTGGCTATCTTTCTCTGACCAAATACCTTTCAAAACCTTTTCCTTGTATGAGACCTTAAAAATACACTGTTGACATGTCCTGATAGTGCTGCTACTCGTCAGCTTTTGTTTTGCTGCAGGACCTGGGAATCTGTTTAAGCAGTAGCATCAAAGGGCTCAGGCATGGTCCAGAGGCTGCGTCAGACAGTCCCTGCATGAAAACAATTCATATTTGAGTAGACGTGTCAAAGGAAACCAGGGATGGAGATGGATGCTCATGAAAGGCATATGAAACTCTCCCCAGCTTTACCAGGCAAGTCACAATAAAAGAAGAAAGGGGCTGACCGGTAGACAGCCAAATATCTACTATAATATCTATCTTAATGACCAGTAGACAGCTAAATATCTACTAATTCTTTCTTTTCCCTTTCTAGTATCTCATCTCTCTCCTCTTCCATACACAGTATTTTATTTTTAATGCAGTAGAATCATAGAGTCGTAGAATTATTAAGGTTGGAAAGACCTCCAAGATCATCAAGTCCAACTGTCAAACCAACACCACCATGCCTCCTAAACCATGCCCTGAAGTGCCACGTCTACATGTTTTCTGAACACCTCCAGGGATGGTGACTCCACCACCTCTCTGGGCAGCCTGTTCCAATGCCTGACCACTCTTTCAGTAACAAAATTTTTCCTAATATCCAATCTAAACCTCCCCTGATGCAACATTTCGTCTTGTCCTATCACTAGTGACTTGGGAGAAGAGACCAACACCCACCTCGCTACAACTTCCTTTCAGGTAGTTGTAGAGAGCGATAAGGTCTCCCCTCAGCCTCCTCTTCTCCAGGCTAAACAACCACAGTTCCCTCAACCTCTCCTCATAAGACTTGTTCTCCAGTAGTTCCACAGTTTGGTAAGTACTCTGAGAAAAGTAGGGATAGCATGTTAAAAATGAAATTACATTGTGCAGGGGCAGAATCATACAGCAGCAGTGATAGTGTGTCTCACTACAGTAGCTTTTTAAGAGCACTAGTAGAAAGGGACTGTCAGTAAGGATGATCTTAGGGTTTGTAGTTCATCTTAATAATGGTTACCATAATTATAACTTTAACCACAGAACTTATAGCATTACCAGCATCACTGTGTTAGCATGTTTGTTGTTATTCTGACTAATTTCAGTTGCAAAACATCTCAGGGGCTCAGCTATGAGAGTCCATTATACAAATCATGGCCAGACTTGCAAAATGAAACAGCCTGTGTCCTGAGGTATTTAAAACTTGAGACACAGCAGTAAAAGTTCCTTTTTAGGAAACAGTTATATGTGTTATGCAATAGACTGCAAACAGGCAAAAATTCTTAAGTTCTATTAGAAGATAGTATTTTTTAAATCATTAGAAATGATGAGGCTAATGATGTTTTTAAAAGAATTGCATACTTGTACATATACGTCTATAAAAATACATACATACTTAACCTGCCCTTCTAAAAATATTTATTGAAGTCCTTTTTCTCCTTTTGATTATTTTCTTGCCAATAGTGCTATAGGAGTTTTTTCAAAATTATCTTAATACACCTGTTATTTCTTCTATCACGCATGAATAATGCAGTTTTTCCAAACTTCAAATGAAATTATAGTCTACTACAATGTGTTGGGTAGTGCCAAGTGGGTATAGCAAATTAGATAATCCATCACCTTGAGTCTGAATTACTTTGGTCACTTTAAAAATGTGACTTGAAAACACAGGAAAGGCTGTACAGTTTGATGTCCTTTTCAAAAACATCTGTAAACTGTAAAATGAAAAAGTCCATATTATGTGCAATTAATGGTATGGAACTTTCCAGTGCTTTAAAACAAACTTCTTCTTGAAAGTATTTTTCACCAATTTTTGGTTCATTTTGCCCCCACTTTCAGTAGTTTTATGCTCCAGGAATCTATAAAGGAGAAATTCCCGCCTATGTATGGACAGAAAGAGATTTTTATGAATATCAAACAAGCATAATTTATGCAGAATCTCTATTAAAAACTCTGTTTGGCACTTTTACTTGCATTAGTAATATGAGAACTCCATTAAAATGGATTTTCCAAAAATATATTGGACCCCAATTCTCTCAACTCATTCCCATAGTTAATCTTAGTTTTCATTGCCCAAGGACTGCTAATATATTAGTATTAACAATATCCTCTTTATTACCTTGTATAGAGCTTCTTACATGTTCTCTTGTGTGAATATATTTGCATTTATTTGTACATATATGTACCTGCAAAAATATTGGATTAAATCCTGGGCCCTCTGAAATCAGCTGTAAAAATCCTACCAAATTCACTAAGTAACAGAATCTTATTCTGTGGTTCCTGTATTTAGCCTCAGTACTTTTAGCCTCAGAACAGCAGATTAACCTCTTCCAGGTTTATAGGTAGCCTTTATGCAATTTGGGTCCTCTCCTTGTATATGTCATGGTTTTAGCTGGAGTAGAGTTAATTTTTCTTCACTGTAGCTGGTATAGTGCTGTGGTTTGGACTTAGTATGAGAATAATATTGGTAACACACTGATGTTTTTAGTTGTTGCTAGGTAGTGCTGAACTAGTCAAGGACTTTTCTAGCTTCCCATGCTCCGCGGGTGAACAAGAAGTCAGGAGGGGAGGGAGCACAGCCAAGAGACCTGATCCAAACTGGCCAAAGGGATATTCCATATCATATGACATCATGACCAGTGTATTAACTGGGGGGAGTTGGCCGGGGGAAGCAGCAATCGCGGCTCAGGGACCGGCAGCATTGGTTGGTGGGTGGTGAGCCGTTGCATCACTTGTGGGTTTTCTTCTTTTTTTTTCCTGGCTTCATTTCTCTCTCTCATTATTTTCCTTTTTGTATTATTATTATTGTTGTTGTTGTTGTTGTTGTTGTTGTTGTTGTTGTTGTTATTATCACCATCATTATTTTTATTACAATTTTATTTTAATTATTAAACTGTTCTTATCTCAACCCATGAGTTTTCTTGCTTTTGCTCTCCCGATCCTCTCCCCCATCCCACGGGGTGGGGGGAGTGAGCGAGCAGCTGCGTGGTGCTTAATTGCTGACTGGGGCTAAACCACGACAGCATACAACCATGCTGACTAGAATTTGGCCATGTTGTTTCAACTTATTTTTATTCACTCATCATTATTCACTCTGCATTTCCATTTGTTTACTACTATGTTGCATACATTATACCGGCTTTATTCACAGAAATCATACTTTATCACTTCTTCACATTTTTCCTATTCTGGAGAGGCATATAAAAGAAGCTTCTGTATCTTTTTAATGTACACAAACTGTTGCTAACAAGCTTCTAAAATGATTTAGGAAGCTACGCTAACTGATTAAGTTCCAGAGCTGCTCCATACTGAAAATAATTAAAGACTGTCAGTGTATTTTTCTACCGTATAAAGTAAAATTTATCTCATCCTATCCTATCCTATCCTATCCTATCTTACGCCTTAACAGTGGCTTGATCTTGCCAATTATCCTATTATGCATAATTTCAGATGCATTACTGAGCTATTTGAGTTCCTATCATTTAAATCTATTACCAAAAAATGCTTAAAACAAAAATGAATCAAAGTACATGAAACGGTAAAGGTAATTTCAGATTAGTATGTGGAAACCTTGTAATAATTTAAGGACATATTTAGGAAATACCCCATACATATTTGGTTAGATACTGAATGATTCCCATAGTGTATGATTCATAATTCACAGAAAGCAAATGAAGCAGATGCAGAACCGAATTATGTCCTCTGTTACCTCCCTACTGTTTACTAGTGCAAGTTAGGAACACAGTTTCTCTCTGTGGCAATTCTAGTCCTGATACTAATCTGTACCTTCAGCTTCCCAAGCTTAGAAGATTTCTGTATCTATTTTTGTAAGGAAATTATGACATTATTATTCACAAATTAATTATGTACTAATTAAGATTATAATTATGCATTAAATAATCAGATCACTGTTATTGGTCACTACATTTATTTGTAGTCAAAGCAGTTACTTTGAAACACATATTTCAGGGTGTGTGTACAACACCAAAAAGACAAAATTTCTTTTCTCTTGGTTCCCTACTTGTTGAGCCAAACATTTTTTTCTTGGGTAAGCAAAGTGTTTTTCAAAATAGTCACTTTATTAATCATTTACTTATTTATTTTGAAATGTACAAACAATGAAATAAACAAAAAGCAAAAAGGGATGTTTTCTGCCAAGTAATTAATTATTCAAGCAGTTAATGATGGAAACAATGACTTCTTTGAAGCTACAGCTCTCTAAGGCAGTGCTGTGAAAAAAAAATGCACTGAAACAGAGCTATCCTTTAAGTTAAGAATCAGAGCAGGTGCAGGCCTGTTGTCTGAGGGTTGTCACTACCAGCTGAATGGACTGTGTCTCAGCTTTGACTGGCATGAGTAGGCAAACTATTTATTCGCACCCAGAAAAGGGCAATGGTAAAATGAGTTAATCTGCATATCACAAAGCCTGCAAGTTGGATTTGGCTCTGCTGATACAACCATAGGCAAAGGAATGCCAAAGTGTGCATGTGGAATAATTTCTAAACACTCACGTGAAAGGCTGTCCAGAGTGAAAGAAGAGAATCCACACAGCCTTTAAGACATTATTCATAGTATTTATATGAAGCCAGATCCAGTACGATGCTGATGTTATGGGGAGAACTAAGTAACATACATAGATACTATTTCTTCCTTACTAATTATTTTTAAGTAGGAGAAACATGCGCCCATGAACCCTTTTAATTCTTTTTGCAAAGTGGGATAGCTTCACTAAGAAAAGTACCCCAGAATAGCCAACAGCCACTTGATTAGGGCACTTCTCTGACAGATGAGACATAATTTTGTCTCATGTTGACAATTGCTCTAAACTGAACTCTCCTGTGTTGCGAGTGAGTGCTCTAATAGCTAGGCTGTTGCCTCAAATAACTGTTGCCCAATTTTCAAGAAGCAGCATTTAGGCACTTAGCTTCAGCCAAGGGCATTAACAGAATCCTTCTCTGACAGAGACATGCTCAAAATTCTGGGGATCATATCTCAAGAGCAGCATTATTTAAGCTACAACCTTTTATAGACATTCCAATAGCTAATCTAGTCTAGTCCTGTTGTGAATCCTGGTCTGAACTGATCAAGTTAGAGTTTACATCACCTAACTATGGAATTTAACTTAGTCAATGTAAATCAGACACACTCAATGCAGAGAGCTAACTCCTTCACAGAATGATTAGGAGTTCCAAAGTTTTCTTTGTATTTTCTTTACCGTGTTTCAGAGAAGACTTTCTCTTGCAGTTGACAATATATAAAAAGCCTAATTTAGCGACATAATTATGTGATTACTGCCTTAGCATTCTCCATTCAATACAGGAAAATTATATATTCAGTTTAAACTGTTTTTTGTTTCAGGAGTGTGAAAGTTAGCACTGCAATGATGAATATCACAGCCGGCATAACTCTGTATGGATCTATTGTTTGATGCCAAACACTGAGTCTCATCTTTTGACTCCCGATCTTTTACCAATAAGCAAATTAAGCCACAGTATTCTTCCCAACATATACTAACCTCAGCCAGACACACAGCTGTTTCTTTATCCATTTGTAGAACCTAGCTATACATTCTTAAGACTTATACCCTGCAGTTCTCCCAGACATTTGCTTCAGTACATAAACTTCAGTTTGTACAGAATTCAATGGCTATGTTACTCTGTAAATGCAACCTATATAAACACTGAATTGGTACTAAAACTGGAGCACTGCTTCCTGTCAAATGCTGAACTGGTTTAAAGATACTTGTAGTGTACAGACTTATAAAATGGAAATGGTTGTGCCCTACGCGTTGAACTATTGATTTTAATACCTGTAACATTCACCTGTGGTGTTATGGCTAAATCTTCTGAATGTCCTCATAGAATGACTACAGTCATTTACAAGTACTGCTAAAATATCTCCTTGAACGCTAAAGCTTTTTCTTTTCCAAAATGCAGAAAAGTTGAAATTCTTTGGAGATTTCTGTCATTATTAGTAGCTGCATTAAGTCTAGTTTGTGTTAAAGCAGCCCTAAAGCTGCTAGTGAATTCTCCAGTGAGATAGGGCTGAATAATTTTTTGTCACCCTGTTGTATAGAGATTACACTCTCCCCTGCAATCTGATGGTCCCAGCTTGTCCTGAGAGTCCCTCAGGGCAATAAACACCTAGAATAAACATATATACAGCAAGTTCCATGCTTTTCCAACATTTTCTGGAGTTCTTGACCAGTGCACCTGTAATCTTACTAAATAAGACTGCACTTGCTGATTATTCTGGCATCCCCATGCTACAAAATTTCTAACTTCATTCTTTAGCTTAAGGTAGGATGAGGGACTGCTTGTTTGGGTGACCTCTTGTAACTGGGTCTGGCTGGGGTGCAGTTAATTTTCCTCGCAGCAGCCCATATGGTGCTGTGGTTTGCATTTGTGACTAAAACAGTGTTGATAACACAACGTTTTAGCTATTGCTGAACAATGTTTGCATAGCATGGAGGCCTTTCTCTTTTTCCAACTCTGTCTCCCCAGTGAGTACCTAGAGGGTGCACAAGAAGTTGGGAGGGGAGAAAACCAGGACAGCTGATCCAAGCTCACCAAAGGGATATCCCATGCTATACAACATCATGATCAGCAGAGACAAAGACAAAACATTTTGGGATTTTTGCCTGTCTTTTTCCTCTTTCCTTTCCTTATTAAACTATCTTTATCTCAATCCATGAGTTTTCTTGCTTTCGCTCTTCCTATTCTCTCCTCCAGCCCGCTGGGGTGTGGAGGAGAGTGAGTGAGCAGCTGTGTGGTGCTTAGCTGTGGGCTAACCCACAGCACCTTTACAAAATTAGCTAGTTATAAAAGACCAGTTGGAGATTCAACAATCAGTATAACTCCCTCTGAGGCAGTACAGGAGGACTGTATTAAAGAAAAAAAATCTGCATATGGGGAATGTTTCTAACATTTTTCTGTAGCTTCCCTATGGGAAGTAGAAAATGTTCCATTGATTAGGGCATTTAAAACCAGACTGGCTTTAACAAGAAAATATCATTGCAGTGAAATCTTTGACAGTTTGACAATATGATTTTATATTTGTGTTTCTATGACAGTTCTGATTCTGGAGTTCTGCTGAATCATTGACAGCCATGGCAACATGATGGGAAAGGAGACAGGAGCACCATGCTATTGGAGCTGTGAAGCAGAGACTGTTGCTGCTTGAGTTGATTATAGCTGGTAAGAAAAACATTGTCACAGTAAAAATATGCTGACAACCAGAAACAAATAATCTTTCTAGTCCCTTTGGACCAATCAGATACATTGCTCATGACTAAAACACACTGACCATCTTGAAAGGAGCAGCACTGGTAACTTGAGTGTTTTGGACAAATTCTAACCAGTTTTTTTATTTTCTTTCTCCCTAATAACTGCCTCTGAAATTTCATTTGGATGCTGCAACGTTTTTCCATTTTAAACTGTGTCTGTCTTCACGATGATTGAGTCTTCACTTTATGTTATATTGGATTATGTTTTTAACATATCATACATGCAATATATCATACATACAATGTATGTTGCTGTTTCTTAACTATACTGTATTTGTTTTTGTATAATACCCTTTTATGATTTTCACTAATTATAATCTAGTTACCAGTAATTCATTCTTAATGTTTTAATTTTTTTTTAATAAACTTCCTCTGCAGTTTGGTCTTTTCCAAGATTCATGTGTTCCATATGCTTCGTTTTGAACCTGAAGGTTCAGCAGCGATAGCTACTATCTAGAGTTTAAAAAATCCCCACAAACAAAACCAACCAAACAAAAAAAACCCCACTCTTAGAAAACTCAGTACCTCATATACAAAGATTGTTCTAAACCTGTTCTTCTCACTGTAAGTTATCATAGATTCTGCTACTGATAGAATACCAAATGTATTATTGAAAAAGAACATTTCCCACATCCCAGTAGAATATGTGGGGTTTATTGTTCTAGGTTTTTCCCACCTCTTTGATAGACAAGAGGGTGGGGTGTTTCTTTTAGATCTATCTATCTATCTGTTCTCTGACTTATTTTTTGTGTGTATATACTTTGCCTTCAGTATTAACTACTGAATCCATCATATGTATTCTTTCAACTGACAAGTACCTCCTTTTTTTTTCCCCACACCATATCCAGTCTAATAAGGTTGCCCACAAACAGTGATTTAAAATATGTATATGAATCTACCTACAAATCTGTCTGTGCCCCTTAGATCTATAGGAAATGAAGAAGGCTGTAAACTTCTGTAAGACCACCACAACATTTCAGATAGACAGTCTCATACTCCAAAATAATATTCTACAGAACATTAAAATTAGCTAAAATGATCTCAGGGCTATACCCTTCAACACAGAAGAGCTAAATCTAATTGAGGCCTCTATTCTGAGAATATGGAGCAGGTATTAAGTACAATATCAGATAAAGATATGTCTTTAAAAACAGCGAGAAAAAATACTCTGTTAAAATTTGATTTTAAATCTGTGCAGAGTTCTGGCAATGCTCAGATGCTGTGTCTATGAACATGACCATGGGCTCAGGCCCATCCCAACATGGGTAACAAAATCCTTAGGAATGCTCTGGTGTGTATCTTGCACTCCCCACAAAGGACTTCCCAGCAAAACATTAATTCTACTGGAATGTATATTTCTGTCATACCTGTTACACATGCTTAATTATGTAAATTAGAAAAATAGAGTATACAGAGCTCAATAAGTATGTATTTTATACTAAAACATAGGAGTGAGTGAAAAGACTATAGAACCAGATTAGAGGTTTACATGGCAGAGCAACAGGTTAGAAATAGTTTAATCTCTATTGCACATTGGATGGCCTGGAGGAGTGGTACAGAGTCAGAACACAAAATGGTGAGAGCATGTGAGAAAGACTAATGCATATTCTGCAATTTTTACAGTGTGAAACTGATGTAAGAAATGGGATTTCAAAACATTACTGAGAATGAAATAATGAGATCTGGGAAGGCTTAGGGAAAGAAAACCAGAAAGCAGAAAATAACCACAAGATCATGAGGTGAATGACAGGGGGACTGGTTAGTTGTGTGAGATGATAGAAAGGGGTCAAAGAAGAAGATTTTGGGAGAAAGATTCAAGACAAGAGAACAGACTAGCAGCAGGATTTCCCTGAAGATATATCATAGGCTGGTAGAAACAGAATACTGGGCAGACTAGATAGTGAGAGCTAAGGAAGTATAACAGAGACTTTTTGGCACAGAAGATTCTAACAGGGACAAAACCCTTCAGTCAACACCCTGAGAGAAAGTGAATGGGAAGAGGATCCTCAGAAGATGTAATCAAAGGGATAATCATCAAAACAGGACATAAATAACATAGTAGAATTCAAAGAAGAGGAGTTCTCCAGACAAAGTAGATTGCAAAAGATAAAGATCAAGAGTGTGTGTCTGTGGAGAACAGACTCTTAGAGTTTAAAACAAAGAGATTATTAGCAGCCCTTGTAGGGACAATGTCATTGATGAATCTGTTTCAGGCTGGAGTGGGTAGTACAGAAAATCAAAGACAGTGAAAAAAGACATCTCCAAAATATAACATGCCCTGTAAGAAAGAATATATGCAGCTAAAACATTTACTGACTAGGCTGATGAAAAAATCAATAAAGCAGGTGGTCATTTCAGGATGAGAAGTTGCAACTCATCTGACTTTAATGCCTGTATTTAGCAAGAAGAGTTCACTTGAGTACATAGAAAAAAAACCCAGAAGTCTCACTTACCAGTAGGTTTCATCTCAAAAAAAGTCTTGCAGCCACAATGGGGATATTGTTGGTAGACCTCCCCAAAGCATTTTAACAACAGAATATGAAGAGGTCCTTGTAACAGCAGGCAACAGTGTAGAAATGAAAAGCAAAGGTAACTGGAATAAATCGGGTGAGTAAGAGTGAGCTAGATTTGACCCACCCTGCCAAAGCAAAATACAATGAGCTGCAGCACTATGCAAGAAGAAAAGCTGGGTAAAAGTCAGTTCTGATGTTTAAAAAACATTTAAGGAGAACAAGGCGGGGAGGGGGGAAGAGAAACTCAAAAGGTTTTCAGGATTCACAAAAACCCATAAAGTTTAAAAAAGAATAAGAAAGTCACAAGAGAATCAGAACAACCCCTACACCCAGCCAGTTAAGGGAAAGGAAAAGAAAATTAACTGATAAGAAAATCAGCCTACAAGGATGAGGTATACTTAGTTTTAAGTATGGTCTTAAATATAAACTAGGTTAAAATCTAGACCATAACGATATATTTGGTTGGGTCACCTAAAAATATGGGTGCTTATGTTTGATATCAGTCCTTTATCTCTGAAATGTTACTTCTTTAGCACATGACGTACCAGTATGAGTGGTAAAAACACAGGAAAATACCTCCTTTGTCAGGGGAGGTAATACATGTGATCATTACTTTCAGGGGTAGCATAACCCTAAGTAAGTAATCTTTGCAGTTTATTATCTATGACGCAAATTTTGATGCCTGTCACCAGCCTTTCTCTTCCCTGGGCTGTGATAAAGGGCTTTTGTCCTGTGTGAGGCTTCGTACACTCTGAAGGCATAGAGCAGGTGAATCTTTAGCTCCTGTATTTCGGTTCTCAGTCAAATGCAGCCAGGCTCTGAAAGAGAACTTTCTATAGGATAACCTAATGAAATCTGTGCCACAAGAAGTCTAGGTGTACAGTGGATCAGAATTCAGGGACTGTCTTCTGCTTCATAACAGTTGTGTTGTGTAGCCTTTGGGAATTATTTAATTTATTTTGTTTTATCTTACTTTATTTTCCATGTATTCTGTCTTGCCTATTCATACTACAAATAGCTTGGGGCAGGGACTCTCTTTTATTATATGTTTGTACAGATCCTAATCAAATGGGTTCCCAATATCACTCTGAGTTTCTGGGTGCTACTTTGTCATCAGTAACCACTATGAAAACTGCTGATAAGATTCTGACATTGTAAAATATGAATATGATTTCTGATTCAATACCAACCGCAAACCTTAACTGCTATTCACTGGATATTTTGCTGCTATTTCAGCTATTCCTTTCTATAAGTAGGAACTTCAATTAGAAACAGATGCAAAGTAAATGTCATTATTTTTATTAGCTTTTTCTTTTTCTTCTATTCTGAAGGAGCTTTAAGAAAAAAAATTTATAATACATATGTGTACAGATAATGCACTGCTATTAAGCTGACATGGTGCTCTGTTCAATTGTCAAACTCTTAAAGATAAAAACTTAACTAGGTAGTTCTTTCCCCCTCCTCCTCCCAGTAATATCTATAAGAAAAAGAAAGGGTCACCCCAAACTACCTAGCAAATAGAGCCTTAGATGTCTGTTTTACTAGCTTGGTTGCCTGATTATAAGCGACTAGGTCCTTGCTTATAAACTGAGTATACATTAAGAAGTGTATTTCTGTACAGTTCAGTAAAATACCATATTTTCATGGTTGTAATACACAACATATGCCTGCCCTCAGACTTTTTATGCTTCAGCTGTGCTGGTGGGAGTGGCAATGTTTTTTGGATCCATTGGATCCATTCTTGGGAGCAGTGTGTTGTGGGATCAAATTGGTTTGGGCTATGGTTTTTTGGTGATCAAAGCACTTGGTCCATGTACTTAAACTGATGCCTTCAGTAGTCTTTCAGCTTAACCTGGCATGGTGACAAATGTCTACATAGGCTAACCAGAGGGTTTTGGTTTTTTTTCCCCTTATGAAAAATATATTTGACAAAACATTAGTTTCTGGCATCCAAAAAACTTGTTAACTTGAGTTAAATATAAGAAATGCATCTGGAAAAAGAAAGAATATAAAGGAGGAAGTATTTCCTGTTGTCATTGTCAAAGCTAGAACACTGACTTTTCACTTCAAGCACTATTTTTACTCTTAAATTGCCCCAATATATAAATGAAAACAATCAATGAAAAAAAATATAAAAATGCAAGAAAGCAATTTAGTGAGAACAGGTTTTTTTATATAACTACACAAAGAAAACCATGCCATACTTAAAAAAAAACCCACTACTATTCATACACCACTGTGATAACTATATACCAGCTATTTATCATTAATTCCGATTTTATCTAATAATAGTTCTATAACTCACGAATTATACAGATAATGTCAAAAAAAAAAAAAAGTAAAAAAAGTACAACCTTAACCGAGGTACCCTGTAACCCCTCTGTAGAGGTATGCAAACCCGCACCGTGAGGACGCAGACATCCTCAGTTTCAGAAAGTTTGTTCGGTGGGGCGTGCCCCCGAGCGTGCTCCGTTCCCCGTGTGGGTATTTATTTCCCATTCTAGTGGGGACGGGGAGCCCGTGCCGCGGGGGGGCGGCGCTGCCAGGAGGAGGGACGGGGCTGAGCCCGGCCGAGCCCGAAGGGGCGGGGCCTAGACGGGGGGCTGCGGGGAGGCCGGGCCCGCGGGGCGGTGGGGCCGGGGCCGCCCTCGGCNGGGAGCGAGGCGGCGGGGCCGCCGGGCAGGCGGGGCGGGTGGCCGGACCGCTGCTGGGAAGGGCGGCGAGGTGCCCGGGACAGAGGAGTGGGAAGTGGCCAGGCGCCGTTAGGGAACCTACCCCTCCCCTCCCAAGGAGGTACCGCTATCACGATTCCTGTACAAACCAGCCAAGAATGAGTGCTGGTTCTCGGGGCGGGGGGCGGAACTGGGAGAAGAGGGCTGCCGTTGGCGATACTTTTTCACCCGCTCCCCATCTGCGTGCTGTGGTACCGAGGTGTTTTTTATTCACACACGAGAAAAGAGATGCCTTTCACCCCCTCCTCTGCTGCCAGCCACTGAAGTAGTGTCTAGATAGTAAAACTGGTGGACCATTCTCGACAAGAGCTGGCAGACTGATTGCTAATGCTCCGGCATTATTCACGTTCCTTTAACAATAGTTGCAGCATAATGATAAGTCTCCATTGCTGTCTTGTTGCTTGGTAAAAAGAGGCCAGAAGAAAAAACATAAATGAATAACCTTTTTAGAGGACAGTGGCATGGAGAGTATTGAAGCCTAACATAAATACGGAATGATAGGAGGACTGACTAAATAAACTCCCGTAATCTGATCCTATACTAAAGCAGTCCAAAAGCACATTTTATTTAGCTTTCAAGCACTTTCTTCATTATTAAGAAACAGGAAGGACAAATCCTTCTTTGATGTATATACTTTTAATTATTACAAAGGTTTTGCTGTTTCTAATTTAGTTTGGAAGGTTGTCTGTTCTTTTTAAAATATGTTTAGCCTGAAAAATTGTGTGACTAAATGAACATCTTGCATTTAAAAGCCTCAAGAAACAGGTACAGATACAACATTTAAATTGCTATAGCATTTTCAGTTAAAATTACTCTTCCTATAACAAACTCAAAAGTTAAACTGATTTATCTGGTCCAATCTTCTTAAGGAAATCTTCTTTATAGTATTATCTTAAACTAAAATGCTGTATTACTTTAATTTTGTTGGGTGAGTTTTGTGGTAGTTTCTAATGGTAATTTATGTGGTTTTTTCCTGATTAAATTATTGCAATTTAAATTATGCAATTGCAGTTGGTACATTTGTTTAAGCAATGAAAAAGGAATCAGTAAGTGAGCACTGTGTAGGGAAGAATCAGTTGCCAACAATCAGTTTTTGTGTATGTATATAGTGTTTTGGCCAAAAGACTAGGAAATAATAATAAAATTTGTAATAATAATGATAATAAACCACAAACAAAAAGCCTTAGAATTGCCACTGATAATAGTTGATTCTACACTAGTTCAAGATCTATCAAAGACTTTCAGCTAAGGAAACTCTATTTTAATTCATTTCATTAAATGGCTTTGTGTGTTTCAAGAAAGGCAATTTTTTCACTTGATTTTATGTCCATCAGAAACTAGGTTAAACTCAGTGTTCTGTATTATCAGCTGATAAACTGAATATCAACTGATACTGAATATTAACCAGTATATGAGGATATCAATTTATCAGATTGCTAACATATATAGTTAATAGTAAGAAAACTAACTGTTTTACCAGCCTTTCATGTGTTCTGTAGAGATGGCACACCTTAGGAAACCTGTGGTATAAATCACTTTTTCCAAGTGTTGCCAAAGGTTTCTATGTGGCCATTTAATTTGATTTGACTAATGCATCCCACTCCAAATCTATAAACATGTTTGTAGAGATAGTGATGTTGACCTCCCTTCCTTACTCCAAACCTATATAGAACTCAGCAGCACCTATAAAAAAGCAGTACCCTTGCTGCAGCCAATCAATGGTGCCCTAGCTACAGTTGTACAAATTGTGAGATTTTTATCCTCCCAATACTTAATAGAACAAGTTACATTAAAAAAAAATAAAAAAAGAAAAAGGTGTTTTCACAGAATTGCCTCTTGTCCTCTGACTGGGCATCACTGAGAAGAGCCTGGCTCTGTCCTTTTTGTACCCTCCCTTCAGGTATTTAAATACATTGATAAGATCCTCCCTGAGCCTTCTCTAGGCTAAACAGTCCCAGCTCTCTCAGCCTTTCCTCATCTGTGAGGTGCTCCAGTCCCTTAATCATCCTTATGGCACTTTGTTGAATTCTCTCTGGTATGCCCATGTCTGTCTTGTACTGAGGAACCCAAAACTGGAGGCAGTACTGCAGGTATGGCCTCCCCAGTGCTGAATAAAGGCAAAGGATCACCTCCCTTGACCTGCAGGCAATACTTTGACTAATGTAGCCCAGGATACCAGTCACCTTCTTTGCAGCAAGGGCACATTGCTGGCTCATGTTCAACCTGGTGTCCAGCAGGACCCCCAGATCCCTTTCTCCCAAGCTGGGTAGCTCCCAGCATGTATTGGTGCATGGTATTGTTCCTCTCCAGGTGGAAAAACACCTGTCCTTTTGAGGTTCCTGTCTGCCCATTTATTCAGCCTCTCAGGGTCCCTCTGGATGGCAGCACAACTGTTCGTGTATCAGCCACTCCTTCCAGTTTGGTATGATCTGCAAACTTGCTGAATGGTACACTTTTCCCCATCATCCAGATTATTAATGAAGATGTTAAACAGGACTGGGTACGGTATTGATCCCTGGTATACCACTAGTCAGACACTGGTTTCCAACTAGACTATTCTTTTTTACTGCTCTTTTTTTTGCTAGGCAGACCATTTCTTTTGCCCCTTGGAGAGTCTTATGGATTTATTAGCTTCTTCTGAAGGAATAAAATTGGGTTTACATTTAAGAACAATATAAAGGGATAAAACAAAAATGGATGTCCGGTAAGTATGAAGCCCAGGTATACCACCTTCTTGTAGTACAATGTAGTAGCAATATTGCATGGCAGCAACAAGAAGTAATTGGCTTAATGGCACAATGCCAGACCCAAGCTCATTGTAACTCTATTCTGTACTTATGGGCAGCCTGCGCCTCTGAACTCTCATGGCTTTCACACGGTGTTTGCTCTGGGCCTCAGGTCTCTAGCATTGAATTATATAATTATGTGATTCTTTTGGGTTTGGCTTAGATTCTGCACTGTAGCCATCTAAAGCACAGACAGTCATAGTCAGCCACCAAACCTTCTCCAAGAAAGGTGCTGCTGCTTTAGAAAATGATTTAATTTATAATTTAAGAAGATAATCTTAAAAAAAAAAACAACAGTAATGCAAGCAACAAAATAACTAACTCATCTTTCAGGCTTACTATTCCAAAGCTCTCAAAAAGACCTGCTTTTATATTTCTTCCTCAGAGCCCTAGGCAATCCATCCTGCCAGGGTAGGTAGCACTGAGCTACCTGGATATGAATCCATTTAGATACTTTTGACTGGCAGCCTTATAAATAGGCAAGGATGTGAAGATATTATATCTCTGTAAATATAAATATGAAAGTGCCCCCTTCTTTAAATTAAAAAAGTCAGTGATAAACTAGTGGCAGTGAAGGGTCAAGACCCCTTTTTGTGAATGGCAGAAGGCAAGTGGGAAGTTGATAAAATGTGTTTTGTGTTTTTGTAAACTGAATCTTCACGGAAGGGTATTCAAGAGTAGTGAGTTTAGATGGGGAAGTAAGTACAAATGAAAGAAAACAGAAAAAAGCTTTTGCAACAGTTTGGGTAATGAAAATGTACTTGGAAGAGAGGATGGAAAGATTAAAGGAAAGTACCCAGAACTTCCATTTGGAGCAGGAATTTTGCTTATATGTTGCTGGGTTTCCTCCCTTCCCCCGCCCCATTGTGCTGCTATATCAAAATGGTTATTTTGGTATTATTCCAATTACCAGATGTTATTTAACAGAAGTGGATATTCATGACATGGATTTGATAACAAATGAGTGGTTAAAGGTAAAAAAAAATCCATACATTGCTGTGTAAAATACAAAATGGCAACTTCTAATACAGATACTGGTTCCATTATAGCTTATTTGTCTAAAAAGAAATGCTGATTTTTTTTTCCCCTACAGCATTTCATGAAAACAAATGTGTTTATTTTTCTATCACAGAACCAATTTACCATGAAAAAATTCAGAGTTCAAAAGTGAATTGTTTCTCAGGGATATACAACAGAGCACACAGACACCACTTCTTATCCTCTTGAGGCAGAAACTGTAAATTAGATTTTAACAAGCCAGATGCAGGCAATATAAATTTGTATAACAAGCCTTAGCAATAAAAAAAATCTGATCATATGTAGTATGGAAATAGTAGTAGTTAATACTGAAGTAAAATCAGATTTGTTGTGGTCATTGATGGAAAAACACTATTGCATGACTTGTACTGTATGTACAAATTTGAGGTTATTAAATAATGAGTAATATGATTATTGAAATAATGCTCTCTGGAGATTAAGAATCCCAAAGTATAAAATGAAGTCTTCAATAGAGGAAAGAGCTGTCTGTCATGCTGAGAAGGGTATGGTGCACTTTCAAAAACCATTTACAAATAAGATTTGGGCCCTGGAGCCAACAACACAGGATGTCACTCAGAGTACTTTTACTCAGAGATGTGTCAGGGTGCAGCAAGGGCCAGCTGCTCCCTAAGGGATGGGGAGCTGTGAGCCAAGGTTGACCCCAGGCCTGGCAGTGCTCTCACCAATGGGCACCATCCTTCAGGGTCTGGCCAAGGTGGGAAGAGCTGGGTGCTGTAATGGGGTCTATCAACAGTCCTGGGCAGCCAAGTGACAAGCTGATGTCAGAATCCATCCAGCAGCAGAAGGGGACAGGGACAGGGCTAGAGACATGGCTACAAGTGTGAGCCTGAGGTCCATTCTGGGGACAGGGCTGGAGACCAGCACTCCTATGGGGCAGGGGAATGAGGGCCCCAGCCTGAGCAGAAGTGGGGCTCCTGGGGTCCATGAACAGGGGTGGAAGGAGTTCCCATAGGAAGCTGGGCACGGGCAGCAAAGGGTGGTAGTGCCCTAGGAGCCCTGACAATGTGTAACTCTGTTTTATTATGTGAAACAGCTAATGACAATAACATTCTAAGAATCATTACTTATCACCTAAATTCATTGGTAAGTTGGTTCAAGGGAGATGAGTAGTGGTGGTTAAACTCCTCAGAATTATCATACTTGTTCTAGGTTTGTTTTTTTTGGCACCTTGTTTCTATTTTTAAGGCTGTATGCTGAAATATAAAAGGGACTAAGAAATAAATCAATTAAGCCAAAAAGTAGCTTCACAGATGTCTTGCAGATATATGTCAGTATGACACATGTAGCTGGACTATTTAGAAAAAGTAAATGAAATAGGTTAACATGCTTTCTTTCCACCAGCCAGAAAGAAGCTATTCCTCAAACCTAGATATCACAAAGTTGCCAAGGGCAGAAATACCCATGTCCCTGCTGATTTTACCGTTCTCTATGTTTTACTGTTACATGTAGGGAATTTTCAAATTGATGTTCTCCAAAACCCTTCTGTATGTACAAACTGATTCAGACTTTTCAATCCATTACAGTCTATTTTTCAATATTGTAGGTCTAAAACTTAGGTCTCTCTCATCAGTGTAAATATCTTTATAGGATATTTAGCAAAGTAGGAGCACTGTAGGGTTTCTTTCAACCCTGATCCAAGTGTAACAGTAGTGTGTCTGGCAAAAGAAAGAAGAAATGGTCTATGTAGTCCCTAGCTATGAAGAAAGAACTTACGGAGGTTTGTAGACACTAAGCTTGCCCCAGAAAAACTAAACTACACTGGTCTTCTTGGGCTGGGAGGCACAACATGGCTTAAAGTAGAGGGAATTAAGGGTTGTGTGTTCTTTAAGAAATCTATAGTATTTCTGCCTGTTAAAATAAAGGAAATTATATTTTCTTTCATCATTCTGTCCTCATTTTGCAAACTTGCTGAGGTATGGATGTGATGGAGTGACAAGCCGATATAGGGATGCATGAAAACAGTTGCACAATGTTACAATAATTTCAAAAGCTTTGCTGATATTTTTTTTTCATTTAAATGCTTTGTCACTAGTAACCAGCATGCTGTTACTACTTATGGATACAGTTTTGCATCATATGGAAGGACATGGAAGATCCTGAGTAATAGTCAAATATGTCTTATGGTGCTTATTACTCTGCAGTAGTAAAATCACCAGCCAGCAATTGAAAAAAGAGAAATGATCACATCAAGAATAAAGTATCCCAGGGAGAGAATTAATGTCACAATAATTACATGGTTCACAATGGAGGATGTGTGGTTATTAGCAGTTCTAGAGAAGCTAATTAAGCAAGTCAAAATTCTTTTTAAACCAGTTTAATCAAGAGAAAAGGTGTTCCCTTGGCTCTGAACAGCTAACTAACATACAAGGACTGAATTCATGGGTACATCAAAAAGAAAGGAAAGCTGATAACTGTACTGTACTGAGCTGAGCTACCTACGATTAAAAAAGTGCTAGCTAATGGAAATAGAATTCATCCAATTGTTCTCTTTGGTAAAACACAGCAAAGAAAGACTACTGTTCATTAAACCTCAGTGCTTTGTTACACAGTGCATACATATTTCTTTATCATGATTGACAACATTGTGCTTTTTCATCATATCAAAGTTATTTTGAGGCAACCTCTCTGCCTTGCCTAATTCACTCAGAGATACCAAACTAAAGCACAGGACAATCTATCATGCTATGGAGAGGAAAAAGGCACTTAAGCTCATACCAGTCACCAGAAGCAAATTCAAAATGGATTATGTAAACAAAACCTTCTGAAATATTTGCAAAGTGTCATACAGTATCATGTTCTCCCCACCCTCCTCTGGTGGGTTGCTAGAGGGACCACAAGAACACTGGCTGGCTCATGAATATCTATCTGAATGTCAGCATTAACTGTGCTTCATTGTGATTCAGGAGGTATAATGGAGTAACTGTATTTTCCTTTCACCCTAGCCTCTTAGCACGCACAGAGGTTGTGCCTCTGGAAACAGTATGGTTGGTTCTCAGCTATCTTACTCTGTTTATTGTGAAACCATAATCTGCCTGGAATCATAACTTCCATTTGCTTCTTTTTAAGAGTGGGCAGTAGTTTGCCTAGCATGCAAGTTTGCTCTTAGATTCCGTTTAAATAACCTTGTGATCATAGTGTTGTACAATAAAATAAATCCACTATTGTAAGAAATTATATTCTACAATGTGATATAGACAGCAGTCAGATTTTTTGTTATTCTGTTCTCATAATGTCAGCCAGTATCTCGTTATAACAGTCATAACAATTCAGTTCTGAAATTCATCACAAAATCTTTGCAGTTCTAATGCCTTAAATGATTTTTCAAAGTGGAATTGTGCGTTCTATCTTTTCTGAATCTCAAAACTCTACAAATGAAAATTCATCATTGCTAAAGAATAAACACTAACAGAGCTTAATGCACTATCAATATCTTTAAGATTTTTACTTTGTCAATTCAAGAATCAGACAATCAAATTTAACTGATACAATGTACTTAACTACAAGAATATGTCTTCTTACATATAGTTTAAAATGCATGAAATAGTCAGAATATATCCTGTGCTTAGCAATAAAGAAAAAATGATAAATCAAAGATGGGTTTGAAACTAGATAGGCTTTCGTGCAGAGATAAAATAAGAATAGTAGGTGTGGAGGAATGATGAAATGCAAAAGGACATAAGGTTTTAAAGATGTCACAGGTTTTAAAAATCAGACGGAATATATGACAAAACTTTCTGTGCTGGAGAAGAGCCACATGCATGTGCAATGGAATTGTATCAGTAATTAACAGGGATGCTTATATTATAGAATAGAAACATAAAATCATTAAGGTT
>VZTV01087771.1:5383-23435 GCA_013400875.1 Anhinga rufa | reverse complement strand
GTTATATGGGATAGTGTTTGGTTTGGTATATATCAGCTGTTAAATCCCTTCACCTGATAGACAGCATAGAATAGAACAAATTCAATATTGTTGCACCATAAAAGCATTACGTAATTGGAGCACATGCTTTCTACCCTATACAGTATTAGGAAGACAAGGCCAATTAATAGATTACATATAATCACACAGAAGTTAAATGTTCAAAAAATACAAAGAGGTGGAAATGTGTTTTGAAATGCTGACTGCTTGATGACTAAGGTGCAAAATAGGCAGGCTTAAATAATTTTATAGTAATTAGAAAGAAATGGCTTTGAAAAGAGAAACTTTCTCATGAATCGAAACTTTTCTCTGTCTGTGCCACAGCAACACATCAGAGTGTCTTTCTGTATTTATACAACCTAAATAAAACGTTAGAAAGTAGAAAAGTTTTTCTGAGGTTAAGAATCTCAAAGTGTTTTTAAAGCTGAGCGAAATAATTGTAACTTAACAGTATTTTCAAGTTTCTGAAATGGGGAAGTGCTGAATGAAGAACTGTAGATTACAGAGGAGGCTAATAAGGCCATCTGTTGATACCACATTGTTCCTTACAATGAATTATCTAGTTCATTCTCCTGTTATTTGGGGCAGACCCCACAAAATGAAGCTTACACCATTTAAAACTTAATAAATCAGTCAAGACAAGGCCTTATGGGGACATATGTTCTGATAATAATATTACTTCATCCTTCAGAGTAATATGCAAAAAATAGAAGTAGATGGAGAGAAACATGGTATCTGCTGGGAATTAACTGCTCGAAGAAGGAATCATAGAATCATAGAAAGTAGATTACTGCAGCCCTTGATAAGGTGCATCTTTATTATTTCTGTCTCTGACTAAGGTTCGTTTTCATGTTTGCTGTCCACTGCTACTCCTAAATCTCTTTCAGTGTGCCAGCTTTCACACTTCCTCCCAGTCATATTGTCCTGGTTTTGGTTTATTTTTCCCCAGATGAATTAGCCTGTGCTTTTCTATGTCTTTTTTATTATTTCCTGCCTGTGTTTCTGTGACTTCTTATGTCCCTGCTGTTGTCCTCAGTTGACTGTATGGTACTTCCCTATTTAAATACTATATGTGAATTTAGTTCTGCTGTTTGCTCATCTTCAAATCATTAATGAAAATGCTAAATAACAACAGACCTAATATTAGCCCTGACACAAAAAGTACCTAGGAAAGTTCATGTGACCATTCATGATTTACTATCTATATAGAAAATTTCTATTAGTATTCAATTTTTGTTTCAATTCCAAAATTTGTACAGGTATAAAATTATGCAGATGCCATCTAAATGCTTACATTAAAGATACGCAAATATTATAATTCTGTTTCTGCATCCTAAGAAAAAAATCATCTGTTTTGGGATAGTTAATTGAACTAATAATTACTTCTGAACATGTGGGTTGGTTGTTTCCTGCTTGAAATAATTACCCAATGAAGCCTATACCGGGGCTACCAGCAGGAAGCTAACAACTGGTGTATTGGTGAAAAGAGTTTATAAAGCACTCATATGGGGTTTTTTGCCTTTTTTCATTTTTTTTTTCTTTGCCAGACGGAGGAACAGATGGATGTATAATGCACACAAAAACTACGTACATAATCTCAGCTCTCAACCAGCAGCAACAGTGAAATGTACAAAAATCAGTTGTAGCTTCTCTACAGTTGTTGGCTGTAAAGGGATTGACTCATTGCCCTAAAACCAAATTTCTAAAGTGAATATTTCATTTTCAACTTCCAAAGCTCAATTAGAAAGTTTATTTCTGAGCAATAGAACTATCACCATCATTAGTGTGATTTATGGTTGCAAATCATTAGGTCAGTGATAGCACACTGCTTCATTAATTCTTTAAGGTTCATTTTATGGCTTTTGATAGGTGTTCTATGCTTGTACTATGCTCTTTCTCCTATTTCTAAATTATTTGTGTTTAATATTTATTTGTTCTTCTCAGTGGTTGCATGCACTATGATTAGAATGCTGCTTATGAGTAACAATAGTTTAACTTTCAAGTATAATCATATATGTCAATTTCTTTCTCCTATACATGCACTATTCCCTCATTCCCAATAAAATTGACATTTCAGTCTCAGCACAGTAAGAACACAATCACAGTTGTAAAAGCATTGTCAGATTGTGCTTTGGTTTGCCAAAACTGTTCCTATATTAATTTGGGGTCATTGACTGTTAACAATATGAAATGCCATGAATATGAACTAAATCAATGTGATTACCACAGTGGAAAAATTAATCACCTAGCTTGTCTTTATCATTTGACTACCAACAGATAGGAATCTATAAACATAAAGTCAAATAAAAAGTACCTAGGTATGCTCTTGCATATTTATCCTCTTGATAATAATATCTTTGAAAAGAAGGCCGTAAGGGACGCATTCAACTTTTGATGTAAAAAACTGAGAAGCAAAAAAAGATTAAGGAAATGAATGTAATTTACAATCCTTTTTCTAACTCATAATAAATATTCATAATGTTAAGTCATAAAACTCTTCGGTAAAGAGCCAAGAAATAAGTAAGTAAGGTGTGAGGGAACAAACAAAAAGCAAGGCAGAAGGCTTTTATGATGACAACATGGAGCCTTTTTTGTTTCCATGATCACCTGCAGGAAAAATTTAGGTACGCACAAGACATGATAAGCATTTAAGGGGATTATGTTTAGAAAACAAAGTCAAAAGCTTTTGGTAGTATTTGAATGTTACAAAAAACAAACGAGGATAACATTTGAATGTGCAACTGAATTGAAAAGCCAAGATAGTAACACAGAAGTCAAACCAGCTGATGAATGGTTCTGTATTAAAAAATGAAAGTAAAGGGATTGTAAAAAATAAATGGCAAACTCTCTAAAAGTCAATAGATACTGGATCCATCATAAATGCATAAAGGTTCATAAACATTTTCTCTTATTTGTATATGAAATGTTACATTACTGATCACATTGCTTAGTGATCAGTTTTGTAATTGGTTTTCATTACCATAAAATGATCACATCCTACCTTTCAGTGCAGCCAGATCAAGATCCATGAGTACTGCCTCAAACAGTTTCAAAGTCACATGAATGACTAGCTATTGGAACGTATGTTTAAGTTGAAAAGCAGGTATTTTCCTACTTTCCTCCTTTCCTTTCTCAAATGACACTGATAGATTTGGTTATAAAATCACTATTAATTATATGTATTATAAAATCAATTATTTTTTCTGATGACTATCTGGAACTAAAAAAAAATCAGAATCCCTTTCTTGAGGATTATAATAATAACATTGAGTACTACCAGAAAAAGTAGTTTAACCTCTATGTATGTACAGACAAGCCATTTTATAGACTAAATGTGTTCTTGGTATGCCTCATATGCTTTTTTTTCTATACAGTAAATCTGAAGAATAATTCACAGAATTTCTTTGCAGATTAAAGAAGCAACAGAGGTTCCTGCCCTAAATTGGTCCTTTTTTATTAATGGAAAGATAATATTAAAAATAGTTATTTCCTTCATTACTTGCTTGGGAATCATAGTAAGTGTCCCTTATTTTAATGATATGAATGTACTTAGATGATTTAATATTAATCTATTTTTCTACAGTCTTTCTTTAAACCTTATCAAAATACCAGAATAATACGAGCAGCACTCCCATTGGCAATAGCACATAACTGCTACACTTTTTTAAGAGAACTTTCCTCTTCCATTTACCATCTTCTTACTTCTTTCCATACACCAAGTTTCAGTTCAGGATTTCAGAAATTCTATGCGTGACAACTGTTCATGCCATCACCACTCCTAGGAACAGGAATTTACGGTATATGTTATAGTTAGTTACAGTCTACAGCAGGAAAAGACATTTCAGGGGGCAAATGTTAATTCACACCTGTGATTTATTGAGTGTATATTTATACTTTTGAACATGATTTTTCTTTATGCTTCCCCTTGAATATTTGCCACTAACATTGTCTACTTGTCCCATTGTCTTTGTCAGCTGCTTGTAGCTTGGGTTTATGTACAAAGGTTCAGTTTAGTGACACTCCTTTTTAACAATTCTCACCCTCCTTAACACCCAGTAACTTTGATATCCTATATACTTGACTTACATTGACAATCAGGGACTAGGAAAAGGCTAAAAAAAAAAAGCAAGTCTATATTTTGCAATCAACAAATCCCTCCTTCATCCATGGACTGTTTTAAAAATATTTTTAAAATTTTAAAATTTTTATAAAACATGTTTTAAAAAATAGAAACTGTGCCCATTCCTAGCTGTATTTGGCTTAGAATGTTTCCTCTATTAGTGAAGCTTTTAATAGCCCATCTCTTTTATAACTGTGAAAAGATTCAAAGCTTCTATTGAGCACTACTCTTGTCAGTCCCCAACGTCACCAGTGACTCTGAGAAGTTGACCTAATTACTCCCTAGATCAGTTCCCAGCTGTGTGAACACATGTTCAGAGAGCACCTCTTAGACACACCTGAACATGCAGTGAATGAATATAATAATCAATAGATTTCTTCCACAGAAAATTCATGACTGTATCTCAGCATAGTTCCATTATGAGACCCAAATCCAGAATCTGAAAACTAGGTTAACTTTGGTGGAAAAAGCTGAGAAAAGAAAAATGAAATATTTTAAAATATTTTGGGGTTTTAGCACTGTAGATATTTTAAGGTCTAATCACCAGTTAGTACACATTTTTATTAAGGACTTGGTAAGCTGAAGAATCCAAAGCTTTTAGTACACTTTAAGTTTCCTGGAGCAGTGGAGGCTTGTGACTTCCCCACTTAAAGAATTCAAATTCAAAATGTTGCTTCAAAAATAATATTAATAGATAAATATATAGCTGAAATCTGAAGGAGTATTAGTGTACAGTACTTTAGTATCAGACAGTATATACCAAAATTATGGGCCAAATATGAAATGATACCAACATAATGGATGTAACCCTAATGGATGTTCCTAGCGGAAGTCAACATGTCAATCAGAGGCAAATGCCTCAGTGGTATGATTCAGTGGTATTTTAATTAAATTACTAAATGACTTCACTGAAGCCTAAACCAGTGAATATTTATTAAGGGTTACATTTTAAAATATGCCCACATTATCATTTTTTTAAATATTTTCTTGGAACTTGTATTCCCAGCGGGAAGGCTCTGGACCCACACAACTTTATATGAACTGGGAATTTTACTCACATTTTTGTAGTTAAGCTCATAGTTCCAGATTATTTGTTCCAGATTATAGCCATGTGCTGCTCATTCCTTTTGCTCTGGATGCTTTTGACTGTCCTTTACACAGTCTGTATTCCAGTAGGTACCAACATGAACCAGGGAAAGAGACTGAAATGAGACAGAATTAGAGCAGTATCCCATTATTAAGGTAATAGTTTCTGGAGTAATCAGTTCAGGGTAGAAATGTAGGCAATCAGGACATGTTGCTGAAGCTGAAGAGAAATATGAAGGTGTTATGGTTTCAGCTGGGATAGAGTTAATTTTCTTCACTGTAGCTGGTGCAGTGCTGTGTTTTGGACTTAGTATGAAAATAATACTGATAACACACTGATGTTTTTAGTTGTTGCTGGGTAGTGCTGAACTAGTCAAGGACTTTTCCAGCCTCCCATGCTCTGCTGGGTGCACAAGAAGCCGGGAAGGGAGGGGGCACAGCCAAGAGAGCCGATTCAAACTGACCAAAGGGATATTCCATATCATATGACATCATGGGAGATTGGCCAGGGTGGGCAGCAATCGCAGCTGGGGAACCGACAGCATCGGTCGGCGAGTGGTGAGCGGTTGCACCACTTGTGATTTTTCTGGGTTTTATTCCTCTCCTTTGTTCTTCTACTTTTAATCATATTATATTATCCTAATCATGGTTATTATCATTACTATTCTTGCTATTTTATTCTAATTAGTAAGCTGTTCTTATCTCAACCCACTAGTTTTCTTGCTTTTGCTCTCCCAATTCTCTCCCCCATCCCACAGGGGTGGGGGGAGTGAGAGAGCGGCTGCATGGTTGCGGCTTAGTGCCGGTGCTTAGTTGCCGGCTGGGGCTAAACCACGACAGTCCTTTTTTGGTCATTGTATCTGAAAAGTCCAACTTTTGGCCAGTGCTCACATTCTCAGAGGCTAGAAGACTTTTGACATCCCCCTGGAGCTCAGTGAAGAGGATCTCCCTCGGCCGCGTTGGACGCCATTGCATTTGGGCTAGGAAGTGGAAGAAAAATGCAAAGGGTTAATTTTCCCTAAGGCAGAACAGGAATATGTACATGGTGTGCTAATTTTCTGCCTCTGCACAGAAAATTAATTATGGGAAATACTAACTGACCTCTACAGGTTTACTCTTTGAGCAAAAAGGTGTATTCGTGGTATCAAGCAATTGCATTAATATAACAAATTAGGACCACTATTCTGTGCATTCAGATACTTCATTAAGTGGAAGAGAACTCACAGGAAGGTTACCTTCTTTGCACACATCTCCCTTTGTAAAGTGCATTGAAAATTTTACCCTGAACGTCCAGAGGATTTTCTGTAATCAACATCATTTGGATATCTCCAGTTGGAATTTCTTCAGTTCGGTGTGAAGAAGACTTCATACAGTAGTCTTAGAAAAATCATAGGTACATCAGGTACATCAGGTATTTTGGTAATTTTATGCTGATTTAATTAAAGAAGGAAGGAAGCCAGGATATTCCAAATTTGATCTTTGTCAGAATGTACTTCTCTTATTCTGTCCAAGGTATACAGTCTTCATCAGTAGCTGTAGTACAAGCTGGACTATGAAGACAAGAGCTCCTGTGTAGTGACTTTCATTTAGAATAGGAAGAGTCTCATCCCTGTTATTTACCCATACATCATAATGTAAAATTACCTAGTCCCATTTGTGTCATATTCATCAAAATTATTTGCAGAGTTGGCTCTTGTCTGTGTGGTTGGGCATATAAAAATAGATACAGAGCATATAGAAATAGATATAATGGTTTTATATGTTCTGTTATTTAATTTCCATGTTAAGTCTTTTACTACTAATAAGTACTTTCACTTGAACAGGGGATTTCTCAGCAAATAATTGAAGTGAATGTCTGCTGTTGTATGGAGTCCTTCTTGAATATTCCAAACTGATGTTTTTGATGGAATTTCTCACTATTTGTGGCAGGTTAATCCAGATAATTCTCTAACAAATATAAACTCAAATTCCATTTTAAGGCTGTAATACAAATACACACACAAAAAAGTATATACATTAGAATGAATGGAAATTAATAACGAAGGAACACAGCCCATTTTTCCTTTGAAATGCTCTTCACCGTTTGCAGTTGTCTGTCCTGTCACAACTCTAGGTTTGGCCACACCTTTGTCAAGGACAAACATGTCTTGAAGACTACAATAGTGGATCTCCAAGGAAGCCATTTGACTGTGCTGATTTGGAAAATCTGACAGTGAAGTTCAGTTGGATCTCTATTAAAAACTGACTGTGAAACACTGAGTTATGAAGGATTACATGATGAGGTAAAGCAAGCAGGATCTATAATCTGTCACTTCTGAAACATCTTAATTTTTCTGCTGCCTTATTAGAAAAAGTACTTTTTTTTTTTTTGACAAGTGTAATATTGTTTCTGCTGCCATTTGGGTCCAATAAACAGACTTTCCACCTTTTCTTAAATCAAGTTCTATATTTGCATATGTATATTAAATCCTAGTGAGATAACTACATGAAATTCACCATATAATCATATGATGACATGAACTCTGGGTACAGAAGTAGCTAAGAAAATGGAAAAATGGCAATTTGCTGGCAATAATCCAAAACTAACAAGAAATGTTTTTCAGAACTTAACATATTATAGAGAAGCAAGTAAATATCATGACATTCAGGGAAAATAGATAATAGGATCTTTCAGCAATAAGTTTGCAATCACATATCTAAAGAAAAAGACTACATCTACCTTTCAAAATCATATATATCAATGTATTTAGTTAAGGAAGATTTTAATCTAAGAAGTAACTAATAGTACTTTATTCATCTTTCTCAGTGGAAAGATTATAACAGGGTGTTCTGACTAGCAACAACTTCAAAAATGAAGTTAATTCCTTATTCAGAAGCTACTAAAATTGTTGCATAGTACTTCATAGAAAGTAAATTATGGAGTAAAGCATTTTGTCATACAGGCTTAGCATAATCTTTCTTGATATTTTCTTAAGAAGTATATTTTATAAAAATAGCAGTATAGATATTGTGTTTTGATAAATAGTGCATTTCATATAATATAAACTCCAAACACCTTCAAGCTAAATCATAATCTTGTCTCTCATATAACATCTTTACTGATGTAAATTTGCTCTGAACTGCTTGTATGAAGGAACATCGAATTAGAATAAAAAGCAGAGAGACTTCATGTTTATATAGTATTTCTTTTCCCTCTGTTCAAAGCTAAAACAGAGCACTCTTTCCCCAAACTGATGTGACTAGCTACTGCTGAATCCTAGAAGATCAAAAAAGAGATGATGTAGAAAGTATGATTTACATTTAAAAGTACCACTCAATTATTCCTAATGAGATTGGTTTTTGTAAAAAATTTTGAATTAGATTTTTATAAAAATAAAATTTGCTGGAACAAAAATTACTTAGTTTGAAATCCTCTTACATCTTCTATATGTCTTGGGATTCAAATGTATAAAATATGGCTGATGTAGATACTATATCTACTTATAGTATTATTACTGAAAGCTTCTTAATTTAATCTTTTTTTAAACAAACAATCAAACAAATGTTCTTCTCCTTCACATGGTTTCCCAGAATAAGCTATTCAGTTTTTCTCATGGTTTCAGCTGTGGGTCTTAAAGGCAAGATACTGTGGTTATTCTGGTAACATGTCCACCTGTATTCAGAGGTGTATAAGTTCATCATAATACTTCTAGTTGACTTTTGAGTCTACAAATCTCTGAATGAATAAGTATTATGCAATTTTTAATTAGAAGTTTCTTTTAAGACTTTTTATCACTTAGCAAGAATTTAAGAGGTTTCATAAATATGGTTATAACAAAAATCGTCAGCTGTATTCTACATATATACTATCTCTGTTAAATTTTGAAATTATTGGATGCACTTTTTTATGTTTAATGCTATGAACAGTTTTAAAATGTATGTATTTCTTCTTTATTTTTTAACTCTTAACTTCCAGGAAGTTAGCCAGAAGTAGATCATTGTTAGCAAAAAAAAAAGTATTTTTAAAATTTATAGCATCTGAAACAGTGTCCTTCTGCCCTGGAGACATTAATTAAAGAAAACATTATGGCAGTCATTCAAAAATGAAAGTGATGTTTCCTTTAGGTCTATAGAATATGTTATTGTTGGTATGAAATAACTTTAATAACAGTAAATCTGCATAACTCTTCCATATCCAGGATGATAATTTGCAGAAGGTTATGCTTATACTTCAGTGAGGTGTCTTTCAAATGAAAAGTTGTTTAAGGGCTAAAATCAATTTGCTATGGAGTATCAGGTTTTCTGATGGGAATAATAGAGAAAAGATGACTGGAAGTTGTTTGTTACAATGATAAAATGAGTTTTTACCTCTGGTTATTATCAGCCCATACATTCATCATTATATACTACTCAATTTTTTTATTATATTGATTTATTTTATTGCCCAAGACAGTTTGTACTTGTATGAAATTCAGAAAACATTGATTTACTTAAATTATTCAATGCTTTAGTGTATGGCTATTATGTCATTTAACACTTTAGACAAATCAATACACTTTTAAAAATTGCTTTCCTTATTCAGAAGGTTTGCAAATGTACTTTTCTGGAATCGTTAGTTTGCTATAAGGTGACAATGTTTTATAAATAATCCAGTTTAAAACTATAAGGGGTTATATGTATGTATAAATGCATAAATAGTTACAAGTAAAATGAATACTTTAAGTTTGCCTAAAGCATACTGTGATATAGAATATACCTTTAAATTTATGACATTATTCTCAAAGATATCATGGTATGGCAATATAAAGCTTTTAAGTAGTAATCATTACTGGATGTTAAAAATGTTTCTCCCAGTACTTAAAGTGCTGGAAAGTTTGGAAAGTTTGACTGTTTGACACAGAACAGCCTTCAATTGTCTGTGGAAAAGTCTAAGGCAGGGAATGAATCTTGAGCACTAATGTATTTTTGTAGTTGGGTTACAGATAAGAAGTATATGGTCAAATATTATAGGTGAATACATCATCTACAGGTAGATAACTCCGTCATAAGAAAAGAAACCAGTGCCATGTTCTTACTGAAATGCACGGTTCTGAGACAATTGCTTTTGTACACCATGGGCACTTCGGCCTTTATTCCTTGTACCCAGTCATGGTGCCTGAACAGAATTTATTTTACAAAATGAAAAGTCTCACATTGATTAAAAGAGGTGTGTATTGGTTCACATTAAAAAAAACCCCAACATTTATATTTTTTACTAAATGTATATTAGAACAAAGGAGCTGTTGAACAAGCAGCTTGTACAGCAACCTTTCTCTGCAAAAAATTCCTTTTCACCTGCTAGATAGAGCAATGAGAGGCTGAGGGTTAATCCTGAAAGGACTTATTATTCAAATTTCAATGTATTGACAACAGTACACCAGCTTTCATATTTTACTGGAAAGTAAGTATTTCAGTTCCATCCATTTTACAACAAAAGACATTATTCAAATATATTGGAGTACTTTTATCTCCCTCACTGCAAACATCTCCATTAAAAAAAAACCCTACATTTGGTTTCTTTATTGGTAATTTACTCTTTCAAAATTAGAGTGCATGCTGACTGTTTCTTTTGACTGGATAGTTCAAACTTCTTCATGCTCGTGTTGGACAGCTGATGAATTAGCAGGATATCTTTTTTCCCCTTGTTTAAAGTTCCTTATTTTCATATATCTCCTATTCCAATTACAAGGAAAAAATCTCTGCCTATCTATTACCAGTTTTCCTTTATTTGTCTCATCCCTTTCCTTAGAAATGTTAACTCCCACAGACTCACGTTAACTCACATTAATGCTCTGGAGCAATGCCTCTATCATAAATAGTAGTATTTCTAAGGATTATTTCTAAAGCTTAAAACTGTACATACAATCTATATGCATTATTCATTTCCATAGAGGTTTAAAGTTCAAACTTGCTGCATTGCAAGATTCCTTCTGTTTTGCTCCAGGGTCCATGGAAGGGGTTTAGATCTTGAAAATAAAAATACTCTGTAGGTAGAGTATGGATCAGTTTGTTCAATAATCTGTCCTGCATGAAATAGTATAGTGCAGTAGTTAGAAACACCTTTAAGAATCTTAAACCATCCCATTTTTAGAGGTCAGAATGCATTTACATTGAAATAATTAAAATTGCTTACATTCTGAAGGAATTATCTAGGGATTTCTACAGTAACATATATGTTTTCTGCAGGATTTGCCGTGTTACTGCTATTTTGTCAGATGTAGAAATATTTTTATTCGAAGGACAGATATTTGGGAATTACACAACTGTAATGCAGGATCATATCTATTTATCTAGTGAGGTGCTGTAAGGAAGTACTCAACTATTTAAAGTATTAAAAAATTGTGGCAATTCTTAGGCTCTTACTGTGCAATAGAGGTATACTCAAAAAACTAGTGAAAGATGTCCCTGCCCATGACAGGGGGGCTGGGCTATATTATCTTTAAAAGTTCCTTCCAACCCAAAGTATTCCATGATCCTATGATTTGATGATCAACCTTCTGGCCACATGGAAGTTTTGTCTGACCTGGAGGGATACAGAAAGGAAGGGCCAACTGGAAATTCCCACTGCCTTCTTGTTGCACTGAAGGGTGCTCCTAAAAAGACTGAAGAGTCAAGATACATCCTCTTCAGTAGAAGATCCTCTCTTCCAAGGGATAGAAGACGTAAGTTACAAAGTGGGTATATCACAAACTGTGAGAATTCTATGTTTATATAAAGAATTTAAATTTAATAATAATCAGCCTAACAAAAATCACACTGCCAGTTTTACAGTGTTCCAGGAGAGACACACAGATTGTTTGTGGCTTTGCTGGGCATGTCTTTCAAACAAAGAATATATAATGATATATACTGAAATATCCAAAGATGCTCCTAGGGAGTTTTTACTTTTTGTTTGATGAATGATTGGTTTTAGTAGAAGATTCTGCATGGTGGGTAATGATGGTCTTGACTGATTAAAGCAACAAAAAAAAATAACTGAATAAAAACATGAAAATATGAGGAAGAAAGTTGAAACTATCAACTACCCTATAGTGGTGTTCCCGTATGAAATATAGATTTTACAGCAAGACAGGAACAGAGAGCTCCTCCAACACATTTTAGTAGAGGGGTGGAATAATGATTTGGATTTAAAACACTGGGAGACATTGTACTGGGCAATTCAAACAAGGACACTTATTTCCTATTTCTTGAAAATCCTTTCCCTATAACCATAGCATTCTGGTAGAGTGAGCCACCCACAGCTTGGTTCATTCCATGTGTAACAATCAGAACCTAGTGCACCTAAATAATAAACAGATGGCAATAGCCCTGTGGGTCCTTAAGTCAGTAAGGGCTTCTGTGCTCCAGTGGTTATGTCACAATATCCTTTCTTAAGGGATGCATATGCCAAGACTGCATAATGGCACAGCAGATGCTTGATCTTGATTTTGGGATGGCAGGAATCCAGCCAAGATCCCAAGGTAGTGTCCAGACAGTTATGGAATGAGCTTAATCTTGTTACAGTGGGAGGCAGAGTCTTTCCCAAGAGTGCTGAAGAGAATAATCCAGCATGGAAGTGTTTTTGAAATTCAGAGAGCAAGAAGGATTGTAGTGGGATGACCTCTTTAGGTAACACACTGCATGACCAACATCCTAAACAAAGGCTTAACACCTTCCACTCTGTTGAGTGTGCTGGTGAGCTTTCTGTTTTAGTTCTGTCTGATGGCATTCCCAAACACTTTCTGGGGACAGCAATTCAAAACCAGCTTGCAAGTTCAAAGGGGTGGGCACAAGAATGAGACAAAAGTCATCTTGCAGTGGTGAACATCTAGCTAAACATGTATTAAAGGCAGGAATGCTACCTGTAACTATAGCAGAAAACAATATTATTTCATTTTGCATCTACATTGTAATTTTTTGGCACACTCGGGGTACATAATTTCCGTATTACTGGTAAGTGATATTTTGTATGGAACCATGAGTGTAAATATTATAGTACACACAACAATGGAAAATTTTATCAGATATTAAAAAATCTAGCAGGTAAAGGGCCAGTAAAGTGTCTGTTTAGGTGACTGCTGTACTATCCTGACATTCAAGAAATTTGGGGACACCAGTTGTCAAGTTGCACACTGTAACAAAAGCCACCTTCCCTGATTTCAGTTTCTACCAAGAAGAAACATCTGCAAGTGGAATTAAACCCTTATAATGTCAACATGAGTTCATTCTAAAGAAATGTAGGCATATCATTTGCTTTCTGTTTGTTCAGAAGATATCCAGCTTGTTGGAATGGCCATCCAGTTGCTGTAGGACATACGTTTGCTCTATAATCATGCCTGCTTTATTGTAACACTCAATGAGAACTGAGATACAGTCCTGTTTCTGGCCACTCTGTAAGTGCAGGAACTCTTAAGGCAATGATCAGTAGCCATAAACATGACCAAAGGTATCTGTAATTATTTAACCATGTATGATACCTGGATGAACACATTTTTGGGGTTCCCAATACTGCAGGTTGGACATGGATTTTCTAAGACAAGTAGAAAATGATTCTTGATTATTACTTAGAGCCATTTATTTATTGTTTTGCCATTCACAGATATATTTCATGTTTTAAAGTCACTTTTTCTTAGAATTTTTGCAAGGGGACAGAAATTAAGCCAAAATGTAATTGGTTTGGGCAACTGCTTTGTGGCAAGCTGAATTAGTTTGGATAGAGAAAACTCTCAGTTAAGGAGAAGTGTTGTTACTTACTATTCCTGCCATGATTTCACTCTTATAGAATGGGCAGTAAATAAGGAAGTTGAGTAGAAAGGTTCTACCATTTTCTACCACATCCTAAAGAATCCACTACTTCAGTAGTCTATTGCCTAGGTCTGAATAAGAACATGATCTACAGATTACTGAGTTCACTTGATACAGATATCATCTGCAGTCATGACTGACAAGTACTATTAATGCCATAGGCTCTAGAAAAACAGAATTTGTACCTAGTCCTGTCCTTTGCTATTCAGGGAGAAGGTTCTACCCTGTCATATTAAACATCCTTTTATAGGCATGAAAAATTCTGCCTTGGTTCTTATAATCCTTCTGCTTTAATTGAAATTAATACTGTTGACCGATTCGCTTTAAAAAATCATATGTGAAATTGGCTTACGAGTCAGCTTTAGAGATCTGAACATTGCTTAATGTACCATTTAGGCACAACTGACTTCAGAGTAGTCCTGTAATTGCAGGGGAAGATAGTCAGTCACTTCCCTGTACTAGAAGTAATGCTGTGCCTTTTTTCTTTTCTACTAATGCATTAAAATCAGAAAAGGAGCTAACCGAACTGGTCATTCTTCAGCAGTCCAGGGGGTGTGTCTGCACTAATGCTTTAGCTGAGATCAGGAGTGCAGTTATGAAGCAAATGTCCCCACCATCCCACTTACTATGCTTTGTGTCACATCACCCAGCAGCTGCAGAGCACATGCACCGGATTCTTCTGGGAAGAAACTAAACTGGAGGACACATTCCAGGAGCACGCCTAATGTGCTTTGACAGGCAGACCATCCACAGGACCAGGCTGGCATTAGTCTGAAGTGATTTAATTTCATTCCATTTTTGCTATAATGCTTTTACTAACTTTAATGTTTCCTCTCTGGTGTCATGGTTACATGGTAAAATCTGTTGCTTTAGTATCCTTTTGGCAACCCTTTACCAAATGCCAATGTGTGAAAGCAGCATCTTTTGCCTACTGCCTTGTTTCAGATGGTATTCATCAATGATGAAAGCTTTAAAGTCCCTTGCCCAATCGGAAAAGCCAAATCTCAGAGTCACGATCAGATTTCCCAACTTTCCTTCTACATAATCTTTCATTTCATGTGTAGAACAGTATCCTCAACTTCCCAAATTACAGTGTTGCAGTTAGCCTTTTCTGCCTGCCCTTTAGAGTGACTGAACACATCAAATTCTATGGAAGTTGGCACATAAAAAAGGTACTATCTCCTATATATTCTTTTCTACTGTCACCCTGTGCTGCTTTTATTAACTACTTTTTCTTTCACTTGGGGATTTTTAAAATCTTTTTTTATGTAGTACCAAACCATGTTCTCTGATCAAGCATTCACCAGAGGACCTAGGATAAAGTTATTGCAATGGCAGTGTGATGACACCTACACAGAGAGACTCTTGAATGGGATGCCAAATATCAGGGGTCCTGCTTGCCACTGTCACTCTTGCCTGCATAGGGAAGAGCATGTGTTTTGTGGTAGCTGGGAGGAAGACAAGGAGAAGAAAGGGGATTCTGCACCTGAGTAACCAAAATGTTCTGTTAGATGTCTGACTTTGGCTATGTGATATAGATCACTTCAATGCTTATGTTTAAGTTCTTCAAAGCCAGATTAAATGATATTTCAAATGCTTCAAGTGGGGGGTAAATTAACTCATTTCCTGGGTAAACATCTCTACAATCAGGGGAAAAAAGTGTCTAGTAACAAACAGATTTGGATCAGTCTGACAGAAATAGGCAGAGAATAAGCATTACCCAACAAGGCAGAAATGCTCTTGTGCAGGTATTTAATAAAAAACAACAATGCTACCAAGCGTTTCCCAGTAAGACAAAAGTGGAGGCGAGTCAAGATATTCACAGTATACTGGCTCCTGCCTTTATGGCAATTAAATGCATCATTGAATACTGTTACAGGAAATTTACAAGAGATATGCTTTGTGCTATGTCTCCTAATGATTGCTTGGTCTTATCAATGAGATAAACACCAGATCTTCACAAAATGCCTACCATAGCGTGCCTGATACCTTCTGCAGTTCCTAATAGCACAACAATCAAGTGGCTGAAAGAAGCTACTTATGGCCGGGTTCATTTTTCATAACAGCAAACAACATATAGATAAAAGGTTTAAACTATTAATGACCTATATCTATCCCCCATTACCTCCAATTTAACTTTCCATTTTAAAGATCCCACCTACCTCCATTTCTGATTGACAGAGCTGAATGCAACCTCTCATTGCAATGTACTTTTTTGATACTTTCTCTTCTCCTTACGTGTCTTTCTTTCAGCAAGCTGGGAAATAATTTTCCTTTGCCTTTCCTCTTCAGCTCAGCAGATTCAATACTAAATTTCAGTATTCCCTTTGATTCTTGTACCTGAGATATCAAGTACTGGGCTCCAGGCAGGAGCTATTTTTTGTTTAATTATTTGGTTGTCATTTTCAAAAGACATGTGATACTCACAAAGACAGTATACTATTCTTGGCAATATTTTATTTCCTGTGGGTCTTCTTGTTTTTTGCCACCTCTCATTTAATGCAATACATTATTATATATATAATAACATGGCCCTAAGAGACATAGAGAAATCCTTTGAGATTAACCTTAAAATGTTTTGAGCACATTATAGTTCTCTATTCTTGCATTGCAAATGTATATCATTCATTAATTTAATTTGTAAAGGGATTACTTCAGACTAATCTCATTAGAGATGATCACATTACCAGATAGCCTTACATAAGACAATCTCATTAACTGTGCCTCAGGATGTCATACCCCAGATATAAATTCATTACATGCTTCAAATTGTCTTCAAACCTTAAATTGACAAGTGTTCTGTATGATGTGTGTTAAACACATGTTTAGTATCTTTGGTTTTGTAATTTGGAAATGTAGATGCTTCCAGTAAAATTTTAAAGAATTTACATACAAGTAGGAGTTTAAAGTACTGTGTAACCATATACTGCAATTGTGCTCTATCTCACATAAGATAGGTGATTCATATCTTCAAATTATTTTAGATACTGTTGTTCAGACTTAGTTTTTCATCCACTTTTTATATTTTTACAAATATCTAATATAGACTGACTGAAACTAGTAATAGATTGTTCCTGTTGATTTTGAGAGGACTTAAAATTAGCCCTTCTTTTTCCTGATTGTACAAAGATAAATTCAAACAAAAGAAGTAACTCTCAGTTTATTGTAGGAGGAGCAGGTTTTTGTCACAAAACATGTGGTGAGGAATTGTGCTATGTATAACTAGCCAGCAGTTTCAGAAATGTGACACTGCAAATCAAGAAATTATTTATATGTAGTTCTCATTCCATTTTCTGTACATTGGGTTTTAAATACAAGAAGCCAGCTGGCTATGCCTTCTGGAACAAAGAAGGGTGATGTTTGGATCCAAGCTTGTATTGGGTTTGCATGGTAAGGTTTGGGTAGCAGGGGAGCTACAGGGGTGGCTTCTGTGAGGAGCTATTAGAAACTTCCCCTGTGTCTGACAGAGCCAATGCCAGCCGGCTCCAAGACCAACAGACCCACCGCTGGCCAAGGCTGAGCCCATCAGCAATGGTGGTAGCGCCTCTGGGATAACATATCTAAGAAGGGGGGAAAACCCTGCACAATTGCAGTCAGAGACAGGAATGAGAATATGTGAGAGAAACAGCCCTGCAGACACCAAGGTCAGTGAAGAAGGAGGGGGAGGAGGTGCTCCAGGTGCCAGAGCAGAGATTCCCCTGCAGCCCCTGGTGAAGACCATGGTGAGGCAGGCTGTCCCCCTGCAGCCCAGGGAGGTCCATGGTGGAACAGATATTCATCCACCTGCAGCCTGTGGAGGACCCCACGCCAGAGCAGGTGGATGCCTGGAGGAGGCTGTGACCCCCTGGAAAGCCCGCGCTGGATCAGGCTCCTGGCAGGACCTGTGGCCCCGTGTAGAGAGGAGCCCACACTGGAGCAGGTTTGCTGGCAGGACTTGTGACACCGTGGGGGACCCCCGCTGGAGCAGCCTGTTCCTGAAGGACTGCACCCCGTGGGAGGGACCCA